>JAOTQJ010048481.1:0-14649 GCA_025642045.1 Solanum sejunctum
GAGTTCTTATTGCTCAACAAAGTTTATGAGTTGCTTCAGTTCATACGCATTTCATTGTCTATGTAACATACTCTTTTATTCCCATACTATATTGTATGATTACTTACATGGCACATGCTGCATATATAGCATTATTTCTCTAATATTATGACCACCAAAATAATCATCTCAAAGGTAACTGAAAGATTAAATATACAATTTTGATGGCTGGTAGCCCGAGGGAGTTTATTGTAAACCTAGCATAGGGACGATCCCAATACAGTTTATGGGTGGTAGCCCGTGGGGGTTCATTGAGGACCTAGCATAGGTATAATCCTGATACAGTTTACCACTAATCAGTTGGTCATTTGAGTACAGATGTGCACAGATTTTACAATATAGATTTTTACAGTAAAGGTAAAGCAATATAAAGAACATAAAGTACCTGATCCCAAAGTATAATTAAAGGTGGTCTCTTATCCGCAATCAATGCATATTTTCATTTCAATTACATTTCATGTAAAGTATTTGTTACCTTACATATTCGGTACATTATTTCGTACTGAGTCCCATTCGGGGGACCTACATTTCATGCTGCAGGTACAAGTGCTAATAGATCTTCCCAGTAGAGTTTAGGACATTCAGCTGCCATTACCAACCTCCAGGTTATTCCGGAGCTTTGTGCATATTTTGAGTTTATATATTTATATTATACATTTAATTCAGACGAGGCCTGTCCCGAATATTTATGGATACTTTCTCTCGACTAGAGGCTATGTAGGCTATGTAAACTAAAGTGTGGTCCTGTATTGTACATCAGGCACCGTGGCCCTAGTGGCCTAGCTATACGCATCTCCTCTTAGCTTGTTATAACCATTTATCACCCTATAAGTATGCCAAACATAGAAAGTTAATTATAATATGTAAACAGGCGAATAGATATAGATTGGTTCACCCGAGCCTTTTCGGCAAGGGTGCCAGTCCGCCCTAACAGCAACTTGGGGCGTGAGAATAATGCATTGGCCTGACCCAGTCACATCGTGCTAGGGTCACAGATACACTATTTTTCATTAACTTGGAAAGTTGAAATTGTGAATTATTCGCTTAAAATCGAGGTTAGACTCATTTTTCATTCACCCCCTGTCAAGAATATGGAGTCTGATTTTTGATATCGCGCATGGATTTTGAGATATATGGAAATTATGATTCTGGACATTTTCGAGACACATTTTCGGGCACTTCTATAGTCATTTCATATATCTCCCTTGGGAACATTCGTCGTCAAAATGTCAAAGAAACATACAAAGAAAATGTAACCATGAGAATTTTAGCCCACATGAGGATGTGACAATGCACTTAAACATCATTTCAAAAATCTCAACTTAAGGGTAAAAATCATCATGAACTTGTCAACATAAACATGAATGCATGCAAATGACATTGGGGCTGAAACATAGGACTGGAATTCATAAAAAGGACTTGACGTGTTATCATAAGCTTGAATAGAATGAAAGAGATACGGATATTGCTCCTTTATGTGTAATGACCCTGAAGGTTATTTTTGGTATTTTAAGCTAAATTACTATTTTTGCCCTTCCTAAAAGTTTCCTTGAGTCATTATTAGCTAATGTTAAAAGTCAAATTTCAAAAATATGGTGATAAGCTTGAGTTTTTCAAATGAAAGAGTTTTTAAAGGCTTAAGTTGGAAAAATTTGAGCTTTCAGGCCATTTTAAGTTTCCATTGTTGGATCATGATTTTGTCGATTTCATCAGCTCCGGAGTGCCGAATATGATCTAGGAGAACTTGCAGAACTTAATTCAGAGTTAAAATGAAGATTTTAGGTAAGAAGTTGTTTGTTTAGTTGTTACTAGAACCAAAGTTTGACTTTGGTCAACAATCGAGGGTCGAAAGCTTGAATTGGAATTATAAAATTTTTAATAGTTCCAGATGGTCAAACTAACACTATAAATGGTTTCGCTGCAATTTTTAGAGCTTCTGAGAATATTTTGAGTTTTGAGTCTGAAACTAGTTTAAATGAGCTTTCTCAGGTTTTGGGTCAAGGAGGCCTTAATTGCAAATTATGACATTTTCATTGGATCTGGAACTTTGAGTTTGGACTAAGAGGACATTTTGTTCAGTTCCTGAGGATTCCTAATGTGTTTTGACCCCCTTGGTAGTTTTCGATATTGGGAAATGGGACCCACATTGGAATAAAATGATCTTCCATGAGAATTTTGACCACACTAATGAGTTCGGAATGTTATTTCCAATCAGATTTCATATATGAAGTGTATTTTTTGACTCTAAATGAAGCCGGAGCATCGAATTTAAGTGCAAGAGGTTGCGGAAAATGCTAAAACCGATGAGTGACCTGAGCCAATAATGTCCTGCCATGTGGCAGAACTGTTCATAGACCCTTAAATCTGCATAATTGTTGCAGAATGTTCACATTTTCCCCAAAAATTCAACCTACAAGTTCTCTCTCAATTTTCATCCGATTTGAGTGATTCAAAAGGCTACATTATATAATTTTTTGAGAAGAACAACCTGAGAGCTTCAGAAATTGACGTTGTTGCTTCATTTGACGTAAAATTTATAGATTTACTGCTGCATTTTTAATATATTTTGAAAATATTAACATGCGATTTCTTCCTCATATTAGCTCCATTTTTGAAATGGTTTTCGCTACTAAATTTCTTATCACTTCGGGAACATTTTAATGTATAACATTCCAAATTCTGATGATTCATTTTACCCTTTTCACTTGAATAATTGATTTTAGTGTCGTTAGATTCATTATATAATTATGACGCTATATTTGAATAGATTTTGGTAAATTTGAGTGTAATAGAAAAGGAAAAGTTTCATGACGTGATTCAAGATATGATATAAGGCAAGTAAATTTCTTAACCTTTGTTAAGTATATAAAATCTTGTGCTTCTTGTGTGGGACATTGAGAATGATTTTGAGGTATTGAGTTAGTGTTGATGTAGTACCGAATTATGTTGTTGTGAATTGTGCATTGTATTAAATAAGGCATTTCCTCATTATTGTGTAAACATGCCTAATTGCATTGACTTTTATGACAAGTATACTGTGGACTAAAAAAAATAAAAATTAAAGAGGATGATATTGTAATTCGTGGGTCGTGTCGCACGCCGTGATGAATACTATGATTCGAGGGTTATGTCATACAACACGACAGATACTATGATTAGAGGGATATATCGCACACCGCGATGGATACTATGATTCGAGGGATGTGTCGCATGCCGTGGCAGATGCATGGACCAGAAGTCAGTCACCCATGGGTCCTGGATTGTGAGACAGCGGGTATGTATCACTAGGATAGATATGCATCATTCTATTTGACATTACATTGCATTGCATTACACCTCATTATCATTTATAAACATGTGAGTGTTTTTCTGGTGAAACTTATGATAGGTGCACTTGATTACTGGTGTTGTTTATATAGAATAGTTGGCATGGTTACTGAGCTATATGTTATATGCATTATGAATAGTTATGTTGGGTTGACCATATGCAGGTTGTAGTTGTGGGGGTTTGGTTGGAGTGTTGGGAGTACCTGTATTCTGTATTACTTAATTTTGTATTTAGTAGTTCACTTTCTAAGTATCGTGTGTTTGGTACTCACCCCTTGCTACAACAATTTTGTAGGTTGTGAGGCCGGATTGTCGTGATACTCTCTACTTTCCCTGTCCGAGGCTTCCTGTAGAGATTGTGAGAGGTAGCTGCTTGCTATCCCAGCTGACTTCTTACTCCTATTTATGATTTTGTTCTATTCTAGAGAAATATCAATTGGTATTTGTGTTTCTTTTCGAATCTATTATAATACATTAGAAGCTTATGCATATGACAACTAGGTTTTGGGGGATTTTCATTAATTTGACTTATCATCCGCAATTGAACTTTCATGTTTTAATTATAATTCGTCATTTTAATGTTATAGTTGGGTTGTAGGCTGACTTGTCTTATTGGGATAAGACAAGAGACATCACTTCCATTTTTGGGTCGTGACACTATGCCCACTCCAGATGCCGAAGATACACTTTCGACTTGATGAACACCACATCCTTATTAATCAACTTTTATACCCTACCATCCAATACCTCTACTGGGACCTTCTCCTAAGCCAACTTATCTCTCTCAACACCCACAACCTCAAAAGAGTCCTATAGAACTTAAATCACTAACACATCCCCTCAACCTAGATACATGAAGACCTAGACAAACCATATCCACATCCTTAGGCAATTCCTATTCGCATGCAACCTTATCAATCCTACTTAATACTCTATAAGGACCTAGAAATCTTAATCCAATTTCCATCCTTAAACACACATAGTCCACTTGGTACCATAAACCACCATCTCCCCCTTGGGAGACAACCTATAGCACCCAAAATTTTTTAAAGGTAAGACTGAGCCATTCTTCGTAGTATATAACATTTTAGTTAATGATTCTTAACTGAGTATAAGTGTTAAAGTCAATATCTTAGTATGGGAATAGAATTAGATTTGATATGAAGTCGTAGTTCTAATGTATGATTTTATAAAAGTTAGGTGAACCAATGACTTGTAAGTTGTATATATGTGCTAGTATCAATTTCTAAGTATTTAAAATATATTAGGTGTGATTTGGAGTCATAAGGAATCTTTTACATCAAGCCAAGTTCAAAGAATTTCTAACAACTAAGTTTTTCGCATGAGTCGATAGAAGGGTCAAGTTCAAATGACTATATCTCCTAAATTATAATGAGTTGTATGAAACATATATATCAAATCGAATATATTCGAATTAGCTTTCCAATGCATCTAATTTCGTGTTAATCAGAGTTTGGAGTAGAAAGTTATGACCATTTTAGTGGAGAGCTGTAGAGCTATCCGAAAGTTCACGCCAGGAGTGGGTCGCGGACCCTCACTTGATGAGTTAATGATATTTTTCCTTTATAATTTGAGTTTTTTTTATCCTAAAACCTTCAAGAGTCTATTTATGGTCCCCAAAACATATAAAATATCAGTTTTCATGATTAAAATCCTCTCCTTTCTGTCCTAAATATAAACACTCAAGAATGATTAAGAAAATTAACTTCCAAGATTCCTCCTCAAAGTAAGTTATTCTTCATGAATTTCAATCTACCAAATATGAATTTCTTCATGTATTCATGAAGCTCTAATAGTATTTTAAATTATAACCTAGGGTTTCAAAAAAACAAATTCAAGAATCCCAAGAAAGGATTTCTTGACGCTTCTTCTTAAAGAATTATGGTTCTTCATCAAGGACTCTAAAGAGTCAAAGTCAAGAATTCAAGAATCAAAGATAATTCTTTCCATCAGTATCCTTCCAAGTTCTTTGACTTTAAAAGAACTGCAAAGATGGAGGATTTTCTACAAGAAAGAGGAGAGAAGATCGCAAATTTTTCCCAAACTTCAACTAAGGATCTCTCTCTCAATTTTGATCAGATTTGAGTGATTCAAAAGGCTAAATTGTATATTTTTTCAAGGACAATACCATAGGAGCTTCTGAAACTGACTTTGTTGCTTCTTTTGAGGTAAAAATTATAGATTTACTACTGCATTTTTAATGTCTTTCGAAAACTTTAACATCCGATTTCTTCCTCATGTTATCTCCATTTTTGAATTAGTTTTTTTCAGTTGAATTTCTTATTACTTGGAGAACACTTTCATGTAAAAATTTCTGGATTATAATGATATTTTTCTAGCGATAAAATTTTTGGACCATTTTACCCTTTTCACCCGAATTAATTGATTTTAGTATCGTTAGATTTATTAAATAATTATGATGCTATATTTGAATAGATTTTGGTGAATTAGAGTATTATAAAAAGGGAAAAGCATCAGAATTGACATAATTCAAGAATTTATATAAGGCAAGTGAATTTCTTAATATTTCTTAAGTATATAGAATCTTGTACTTCTTGTGTGAGGTTTTAAGAATGAATTATATAGGCTTTGATT
The DNA here is from genome assembly GCA_025642045.1 of Solanum sejunctum. Lineage (NCBI taxonomy): Eukaryota > Viridiplantae > Streptophyta > Magnoliopsida > Solanales > Solanaceae > Solanum > Solanum sejunctum. The sequence continues at coordinate 5,983 of JAOTQJ010048481.1, forward strand.
GAAATATTTTGAATTAGATAATTATTCTTTGTTGATATTCAACTTGTGAATTAATGATGGAGGTTTATTATATGTAAAATAGTGACTATTTGTTATTGATATCGAAGTGATACTTACTTTCAAATATGAATGTTGTTAAGGTTGTGATTGTATTGAGATTAATGATATGATAACATTTATGGTATTGAGCTACCCATTCTTGATTTTGAGATATATGAATTTATATGGGCTTCTTGCATATTTTATTTCCATGAACATGATTATTATGCATTTACTATGTGATTGTTGGATGATCCAAGGAAAAAATGCAAAGCCAAAGAAAAATGGTTTTGGCTAGTGAAAAAGAATGAGAATAAAAGAGGAAATACTATGATTCGAGGGACATGTCACACACTGCAATAGATACTATGATTCGAGGGTCATGTCGCACGCTGCGATAGTTATTCTAATTTGAGGGATGTGTCACACGCCACGATGGGTCCTATGAATCAAGGATCATGTCGCATGCTACGACAGATACATGGTCCATGTATGACCCCCATGGGTTCTGACTGAGGTATGTTTACGATCAACGGATATGTATCACTAGGACAGACATGTATCACTCTACGTGACATTGCATTACATCTCATTATCATTTATAAATGTGTGAGTGATTTGTGAAACTTGTGATAGATGCACTTGATCCCTGGTGTTGTTGTTATATAATAGTTGGTGTGGTTATTGATTTATCTATTATGTACATTGTGAATTGTTATGCTGGACTAATTTTATACAAGTTATAGTTGTGGGGGTTTGGTTGGAGTGTTAGAGGTATCGGTATTCTATATTACTTAATTTTGTGTTTAGTAGTTCCCTTGCTGAGTACCATGTGTTTAGTATTCACCCCTTTTGCTACAATAGTTTTGTAGGTTGTGAGTCTGGATTGTCGTGATACTCTCCAATTTTCTTTGTTCGAGGCTTCCTGTGGAGATTGCAAGAGGTAGCTGTTTGCCATCCCAGCTAACTTCTTACTTCTATTTTATGATTTTGTTCTATTCTAGAGACAATATAATTTGATACTTGTGTTTTCTTTCGAATCTATTGTAATATATTAGAAGCTTGTGCACGTGTCAACCAGGTTTTGGGGGATTTTCATTAAGTTGACTTATTATCCATAAATAAACTTTCATTTTTATTACAATTCCTCATTTTTAATGTTATAGTTCGGTTGTAGGCTGACTTGTCTTGGTGGGTTAAGACGAGTGCCATCACACCCATTTTTGGGTTGTGACACAACATCCACTTTACCATGCTTATACTCAAGACTTCCAACTCTAATAAGGCAAAATCAAGGCCTTCCTTCATCTAAACCTCTTCAATCAAAGAAGATTTGGAACCATCACGAACCCACACTAGCATTCTCAACTTCTTCCATCCTAACTCTCAATCTAGCCATCCGATGGACCTCTTTGGTTACCCCTTTGCCACCATCATCAATATATGCTAGGTTAACCAATGGCACCCTAGTTAGTGCATTGACCATAATATTAGCCTCATTGGGGAAATAATGCACACTCATATCATAATCCTTAAGAAGTTCTAACGACCTTCTTGTTATCCTCCATTCACTCCTATCACATTTAGCAAACCACACCTCATCCCCCAAGACTTGCAACACTACCCCCAAATAATTCACAAGCTCTAAATAAATCAATGCTATACCACTATAGGCCACCACAAACATGCCAATGTAGGGTTCTAAGACCCTATTCATGAAACCCATAAACATAGCCGGTGCACAAGTCAACCAAACAACTCCACCAATACTCAAAATGCACATTCCTATTTCGAAAGGACACTTAGGGATATTACTTACCCTCATCCTCACTGGGGGGACAAAACTTGAACCACAAATCAATCTTAAATAAATGACTAGCCCATTGTAGTTGACCCAATAGATCATTCATCCTTAACCATCATATTACAACCTTACAGATCCTAAACCCGTTGGAACATGATATGCATGTAGCCAAGCCACCCCAAGACCTCTAACCCATCAAACTAAATTCAACCTAAATCATAAGTCAAGATTTTATGCAACAAGAACATGGAGTAACCCTTATAAGCCTTTCTAGCACCAATAGACTCACACAACCAATTCATACTAGCAACAAAAGGGATAATGAAGGGAAAAGAGACCCCAGAATCATCAAAGCATGTATAATAAAATCAAAAAGAACTTTTAACTAATCAGTAGCATCATCGGGAATCTCATTTTCTCCTCATCTCTCTTGAATGGTATAGAATCGATTACGCCTTGGAGCATCTCCTTGATCAACATTACTACCTCTACCCTTATTGTGCCTAGAAGGACAATTTATTATCTTATGACCTATCTCCCTACAACCAAAGCAAGTATTGATCTTCTTCAAGCATGGGCCATCATGGCATCTATCACACTTTGGGCACCTAGCATAAGGTACCACACCACCATGACCTTTGGGACTTTGGAACCTTCCTTCACCACGGGCCCTCTTGGCCTCTCTACCCCTTCACTTTCTCAGCTTCTCCTCCTTTAATTGGTCGGCATAAGTCATCAAGTAGGATAAATCCATGTCTCCAATAACATTGCAGATAGACACTCCTCTTTTACCAAGTTGGATACACCCATTACAAACTTATTCATTCTCGACCTAGGGTCGACCACCAAGTGGGGAGCATATTTAGAAAGTTCGTTAAACTTAAGGGCGTACTGCCTCACACTCATTGATCCTTGCTTTAAAATCATGAACTCTATCATCCTGGCCTCCCTAAGCTCAAGAGGGAAGAACCAGTTAAGAAAGGCCACCTTACACTCCTCCCATAGCACCATATTATTTTTCCTCTTCTCCTCTTTCCATTGTGTAGACCATATTTGTGCCACCCACTTGAGTTGGTAAGTCACCAACTCCGCCTTCTCTTGCGAACTCACACCCATAATAGCCAACACTTTATAAACCTCATCAATGAACTCTTGAGGGTCCTCATCCATTTTAGAAACATAAAACTCCAGTGGGTTCATCATCATAAAGTCCCTTATGTTAGATGTCAGAGTAGGAGCTTGGGCCCTTTGGTTGAATTGAGTAGCCACCACTTGAGCTAGTAAAGTGAGAGTATCCCAGAACTCTTCATGACCCAATACCCATTACGAGGAGCTTAAGGAGCGGGAAGGGCCAGTTGTTCCTCAGGAATGTGGAATCATCTTCCTCTTGTGTTAGGCATGATCTAACATATCAAAGAACAATTATTAGGGGGAGAAAAACCTTACCTCAACTCTATGGAACGACATTGACCATCAAGAAGGGAAACATTTCCTAAAATGCTTCGTAGCCTCTTACTCATAGTTGTGGTGCACAAAACAACCATTGAATAAGACTCTAATTGATGCAGTGTGTCGGACTCCGAGGATCTAACAACCTAGTGCTCTAATACCAAGTTTGTCCAAACCCAAACTAGGGCCTAGATGTGATATGTCGAATAGGGAACCTGAAGGAACCCCAAACAAGCCTCTTAGCATATCATTACACATCCTTGGTCGTAGAAGCAATTAAATAGCATTGAAAGAATAAGAATAAGGGCAAAGGGACTAAGTGGAGACTTCCATATTATAAAATTCGTGATACAAGAGAGTCAAGGATCAAAGCATAATTACACATCATGTCCAACAATACCTCTACTGCATAAATATTTAGCAGGACCTAAGACAATCAACTGGGCTCACCCTCATAGTCAACATACATCAAAGAAAAAGAGAGAGTCTTAATACATAGCATAAAATCAAAGACATCTTTCTCGGAATGGAGGAATCATCAACTAGCTTGATAAGATATCACTAACCATGTGGAGAAGGGTGATGACCAAATGGAGCTCCAGCCCTTACATGGTAACATCATGTAGGCATAGAGTATGCGTTAGTACATTTGAATATACTAAGTATGTAGGATGAAATGCAACAAGAGATAGGCAATATAATCAAAATGCATAATCATGAGTAATAGGTAGCATAATAACAATATGACATATATGAATGATGCTTGAAGTAAAACATACTTGTATAGATATATTACATATATAAGGAGAGACCATCATCATAGACCAAGCATACTAGTACTCGAAATCTAAGGGTTAGCACCCACTTGGAGGGTGATCAAGGTATATATCCCTCAAACGGTAGATAAATTTCACACCCTCCATCATATTGCTCAAGGTATCAACCCGGTAACATGGTTAATATACTTCACAACTTCTATCATAGGGTTAAGGTATCAACCCATTAACATGGTTAATGGACTTCACACCCTCCATCATAGTGGTCGAGGTATCAACCCCTTAACAAGGTGAATGGACTTCACACCCTCTACCATAGTGGTCAAGGTATCAACCCCTTAACATGCTTAATGGACTTCACACCCTCCACCATAGCGGTCAAGGCAAGCATCCCCTTAACAAGGTATGGTTAACATGTAACCCTAAGGATACTTTTCAGGAAATCATCATAATATTACATTGCTTTCATCACCATAAGGTCATATATCTCATATGACAAGCATTGGGCCTTCAAAAACTCAATTATCAATAATTGTACATTTTTTTCAAATACTTAGTTAGTGTGTAATGCTAGTGTAAAACCATGCAATTTAGGACTGTAATCATGCTAGAAAATTTAATGTAAAACCATCAATAGATACTTAGTAATGCCCTCAATCAATATACATCAAACCCTTCATCAAACCTCATAATAGATCTTATATTCATAACTCAAAACATGCTAAAACAACCATAATTTAATGAAATCCCAACATAGTATGCAGTGAAATTCACAATAAGTAAGTCCCACGAGTAAATCAACTTTAAATTACGCAAGTTTAAGTCAAAGGAAGCTTCGGCATCATGGATGAAAGGAACCCATGAAAGAAATGCACATACCTTAGTTTTGGAGAATTCTTGAAGAAGATTGGAAATGGAGACTTAAAGCTTGAATGATAACCTTAGAATTCGGATGAGTTTTGAGACTTGAAATTTGGAGATGAAATATTGTCTAAGTGTTTGAGAGAGTATTTGGAAATGTCTTGGATGATATTGTGTGAAATGAGGCTAAGTATAGGTATTTTCACATATGAGGAGGCTTAATCCCAAGACCCAAAAGCCTTGGACCGAAATAAAATAACTGGACACAAAATAATGCACTGGTGCGCCCCAGCCAGGTCTCACTAGGGGCCTGCAGTGCACACTATTTTTTGTCAACTTGGAAAATCTAAATTGTGAATGTTCGCTCTAAATCGAGATTAGATCCATTTTCCTCTCAATTTGACCCCTTGATCAAGAATATGAAGTCATATTTTTGATATCATGCATGGATTTTGAGATATATGCAAATTATGATTTTGGGCATTTTTGAGGCATATTTTTGGGCACTTTTGTCATCATTTCAGAAATACTCAACTATATAGACAATATCGAGAAGAGCAATTGTCACCCAGAGGAAACAAGACAGCAATAATACATCTAATTATTCCAGAATCATCTAATTATTCCAGAATCATTTAAAACGATAATAAATACTAGAATAACTGTCATGAACATGGAATTAATTGTAATTGAATTAAAAGGACTAACTAGAAAGAACTTATGCACTAAGTATTAGTTGCAATATATGACAATAGACGGTCTAATCTAAAGAAATCCATCATAGGATTAACCGAGGTAGATATGACTAAAAATGGAGTAATATTCTGCATTAGCCCCGATTTTATGCTAAACTTGAAAGAATTTGGAAAAAATCTTAAAATAGAAATACAGACTAAATATTATGAAGAAATGGAGAAAGGTAATAATCTATTAGTGTGTGTAGGATTTATAGGAAAAATAGCCCTAAGTACTGATACAAAATTTAGGATTAAGGTAGATGATATAGTTGAAGTAATGAGAGATAAAGGAATAAAGCTAATAAAACCAATAAAACTAAATCCAGAAGAATATGCAGGGTTAGAATGGAATTAGAAAAATTTAATAAGAAAACAACAATGGTACCAGAATCATATTTGATGTATACAAATACTAAAGGAGAAACATCTAAAAGATTCACTGACTACAAAGACATTACGCAAAAGGGGTTAGATGACGAAACCAACACAACCATAGAAATTATGAATGTAGAAATAATAGAAGATGAATTTGGAGTAGATGAAGCCTTGAGAAAGGCGAAAAGATAGTATGAAAAGAATACAAGTGCAGCATTTAAATGTAAAAGGGTGTAAGTTAGGAGCAATGAATTTAATAGAGATAGAATTGCACTTAAAGAAATGTGAATTTAGAACAAATAATTTAGGATATAAAGAACAACAAAATATCCAAACAAAACTAGAAGACCTAGACAAAATTGTCAATAAAATATATGATAGTGATGAAGAAATAGAATTAGATTCAATTATAAGCCAAAAGAATTTATAGAATCTACTAGTTCTAGTCTTTTTCAGTGAATGACACAACATCATACAATAGATTTGAGTACCAAAAATGTACCACGAAGAAGAGTCCTTAGAGTAAATCCTGAAATAATTACAAAAAATGTAAAACCAGTAGGAAAAAGAATGTCGATTCAAGAACCAATTAAGTTACAAGAAGGGGATCATAAAGAAAAAAAATACTAAATATAGCTCCGAAAGACCCACAAGAGTGGAACACAGTCATAGACCTCTCGAAAGGAATAGTTGTAGCAGACTATATAAAGACATATCAAGATACAGACGCAGAAACAATGTATAAATATATGGAGATTTTCTTAGGAGAATTGGAGAAAGCTCTATGGGAAGCTTACAAGTCTAACTTCCCACAAGAATTGTAGGCTCTAGTAAATATGGGAGCTAATCATTATAATTTTACTGACAAGATACATAGTTTGATAACGGGAGAAGACCCGAATAGTGGATTAATAATACTACAAAGAAATACTCTAATAAAACTAGAATAATTAAGTATTACAAGTTGGTTTTATATAAAAACTTTACTAAAAGATTATTACTTTTATTGAACAATTAGTGAAAATTCGTTTGATGAAGAAATAGGGAAGAAGATATTTAATAAATTACCCAAAGCTTTGGATTGAGAAATAGAAGAAAGATGGTATAAAAGAGAATGGGTAATCCAAATCTGAATGCTAGATGGTCAATGAGACATAGGGTGCAACATGTAATGGAAAAACTAACCGAAAAATGCGCAAATATACAAATCCCAAAAAAATTAAAGCAAAATGAGATGAATTTCTTTAAAAATATAATATATACTACTCAAAGCTATGATAAAGATCAAAATCAAAAAAGACGTTATAAAAGAAATAGACCACATTATACAAATACATATAATAGAAGAAAATACTACATAAGAAAGTCATCAACTAGAAAACGATATCTAGATAGAAATAGACACGTTAAAAAATATAGAACTAATAGAAAATATTTGAATAAATTAATGATATTCCACGATCAAGACAATTGGTTGAATCCCGTGAAACCATTTCATAGAATGTTTTACTTGTGGTAGCATAGAACATTTGGTGAATGTATGTCCAAAGAGAAATAATAAACGGACTAGAAATTCACAACTAATAGAAAATTGTCAAGAAACATTAATAAATGTAGACGAATATATATCAGATAGTGAAAGTATATATTCTGTTGTTAGTATAGAACCAGCCGAGATACCACAATTAGACTCCTTTTACTCATAACAATAAGAATTAATAAATGAAATAGGAGTAGAAATAGAGACTCTAGATTTAGAAGAAGTACAAGCAAGCACAATGATAAATGTTGTGCAAGAGTGTAATCATGAATTTGAAAGGAATAAAGGGATAGATAGTAATCAATGTACTATATATAAATGGTACCCAAGTAGAGAAAAAAGAGCAAAATGTAAATTATGCTATATGGAGGGATATATCACATGTATAGAAGACATGCTAACAATTAAGATAATAAAAGAAGAAGAATACAAAAAAGAAAGAAATCAAACCACGGATTTAAGAATAATGATATTAGAAACTAGAGTAAATGAGCTAGAGAAAAGGATAAGAGCCCTAGAAAAGGGAAAGGAAAAAGTGGACGAAGACTGGCAGTCAAAACCTACACAAGAAGCAGAGTTAATGAACATAGAGAATTGTGAAGCTCTACCATGTAATGAAGATAAAAAAATTTACTATAGTAGAAATACTAAAGAGGCATAAGATAGGAGACGTAGAGATAGAAACTCTAGCATTAGTAAACATGGGATGTACCAGGTGCATAATAAACAAGAAGATAATATCACCAAATCTAATAAAAATCTTAGATAAGCCAATTGCAACAATGCAAATGGACCAAACTCCTAAAATATATCAACACTATATAGATAAAACCCCAGGTTAGTTTCATAAATACATGTAATGAATTTTACAAACCCAACTTACAAAATAGATAGAATTTGGGTAAGAAATTTAAATATAAATGTAGTGTCACGACCCAACCCAGGGGCCGTGAATGGTGCCGATAGGAAACCGAGATAACCACTTATACTGAATCTTTACTTACGACAGTTAAGCAATTTCTCAAAAATTTTGACAGAGTTTCCTCTGTTTTAGTGACAAACCCACCTGCAAACAGCGAACCCAAC
>JAOTQJ010048502.1:0-14647 GCA_025642045.1 Solanum sejunctum
AACCTCCTAGCATTTGATGTTCTACTTTTACTTGTTGGCAATTTGGACATTGAGCCACAAATTCTGCAAGATCCTTTTTTCATGTTTCACCACCAAAACATTCCCTTAGGTCATAGTACATCTTAGTTGATACTGGGTGGATGGAATATCAAGAATGATGGGCTTTTCCCATTATCCTCTTTCTTAATCCATTAACATTAGGCACACATAATCTATTTTGGTAGTAAAGTACTCTATTTTGTGTAAGGTCAAATCCCTTTATCATACCCTGACTTACCTTTTCCTTAAGCTGCCATAGAACAGGATCCTCAAACTGTTTTTCTTTCACCTCCATTACCAATGAAGATGCTACTGTACTATGTACAATAACCCTTTCCTCTAGAGTTTCAAGAAGACAAACTCCCAAATTGGATAGCTGACGACCTTGACTTACCATAGCTTGATCACCAGTATTCATAATTTACTTATGACTCAGAGAATTGGCTACCACATTTGCTTTCCTGGGTGGTACAGTATATCAATGTCATAATCCTTTATTAGCTCTAACCATCTCCGATGTCTTAAATTTAGGTCCTTCTGCTTAAAGATGTACTGCAGGCTTATATGATCACTATATATGTAAATGTGAACCCCATACAAATAGTGGCACCATATTTTCAAAGAAAATACAACCGCTGCTAGCTCAAGATCATGAGTTGGGTAGTTTTTCTCATGTGGTCATACCTTTCTAGATGCGTAAGCAATTACCCTACCTTGTTGTGTCAGGACACACCCTCAACCAACTCTTGAAGCATCATAATACACTGCTTATCCCTGAGTGGCTTCTGGAAGTACTAGCACAGGTGTAGAAGTTAGCTTATTTTTCAGTTCCTGGAAGATCCTTTCACATGTATCATTCTATTAGAACTTGGTTGCCTTATGTGTCGACTTTGTTAGAGGTGTAGAAATAGAAGAAAAACCTTCAATAAACCTCTTGTAATAACCTGTCAAACCTAGGAAACGCTAAACTTCCATGGGTGTTGTTGGTCTTGGTCAATCTTTCACAACCTCTATCTTTTGTGAATCAATCCGTATTCCCTCATCAAACACAATATGACCCAAGAATGCCACTGATTATAGCCAAAATTCACATTTATAAAGTTTGCCATATAATTGTCGATGACAAAGAACTTGTAACACCGGTCATAAGTGATTTATGTGGTCCTCTTCTGATCTTGAATATACCAAAATGTCATCTATGAATACTACCACGAATACATCCAAGAATGGCTTAAATTCCCTATTCATCAGATCCACAAAAATAGCTGGTACATTCATTAGCCCAAATGACATAATAAGAAATTTAAAGTGACCATAGCATTTTCTGAAAGTAGTCTTAGGTATATCTTTCTTCTTGAACCTCACTTGGTGATAACCTGATCTCAAATCAATTTTTAAATAGCATTTGGAATCCTATAACAAATCAGATAAACCATCAATCCTCGGGAGGGGGTATTTATTCTTAATTGTCACTCTACTCACTTACTGATATTCAGTACACATTTTCAAGACACCATCCTTTTTGCATACAAATAAAACTGGTGCACCCTAAGGGGACACACTAGGTCTTATAAAATCCTTCTCCAATAAGTCTTTTAACTGCTCTTTTAATTCACACAACTCTTTTGGGGCCATTCTATATGGAGGAATGAAAATAGGTTGAGAGCCTGTAAGTAATTAAATACCAAAATCTAGTTCTCATTCTGGAGGTAAGCCTGGGAGTTCTTCAGAGAACACATCAACAAATTCATTCACTAGTGGAACTGATTGAAGAGTTGGTAATTCTGCCTCCATATCCCTCACTCTAACTAAATGACATTATACCCATTGGATATCATCTTTCTAGCCTTAAAATAAGACATAAAATTCCTCTTTAGTGCTCCAACATTACCTTCCCATTCTAGAACTGCCTCATTTGGAAAGTGGAAGTACACTCTCTTAGTTCGACAATCCATGGTGGCATAGAAAGAAGCTAACCAATCCATACATATTACAACATCAAATTCCACCATTTCTGGCTCAATAAGGTTTGTGTCATGGTCACCGACAGTTACTACACAAGTCATAATAAACCCTTCTATCCATAAAAGATTCACCGGTTAGTGTAGACACTTCAAATGGTTTGTTCAATAATTTGGATGTTCTCTTAAGCTTCCTAGCAACTAGTGGAGTGATGTATGATAGTGTAGAACTAGAGTCAATTAATATATATACATTATGAGAAAAGATAGACAATGTACTTGTTACTACATCGGGTGAAGCTTCTAAATTCTGCCGACTTCCCAGAGCATAAGTGCGACTCTAGACTCCACTAGAGCAAGCTGCCCCTCTAACATCTCTACCATGACCCATAGGGGCCTATTGACCCTGCTTGATGGAGGCACATATGATGATGATGCAATAGCTAATCTAGTAGATTATGCTATACCACTCATACGTCTCCTCGGGCAATCTCATATCATGTGCCCTAGAGTACTACACCAATAACAAACATCTGTCCCAACACGACATATACTCTGATAACTCCTTCCACACTATTTAGAAGGTTGCCTAAGAGTCATTAGATGGCCTGCCAAATATCCTATATCTATGTACCTTGTCCCTCACCTTATTGACCAAACAGATTACTTATAGATCCTTGAAGTTGGGGTGGAGCACTGGGTGCAGAGTAGGAGGATGATACCCTAGGCGGTCTATTAGAAAATTAAGGCCTAAGCTCACCTTGGGGTGGTGTAAACTGCCCTGTAGACTTGACGTTCTAAGATTGTGCCCCTTCTACCTCTTGTGTCCTTCTCCTTTGCCTTTGATCCACCAATTTCTATGCAAAAGCCTGCATTCTTATTATATCTATGTCTTTGTTCAAGGAAGCAGTGGTACAGTCTCTGACCATATATGTATCCAATCTACCAACATATCGATGAACTCTATCTGCTATAGTAGCAACTACATTAGGAGCATACCTGGCCAGGGAATTAAATTGAAGTCTATACAGCCTCACTCTCATATTCCCTTGGTGGAGGTTCAAGAACTGATTTGCATGGGCCTCTTAGATCTCTAGTGGCAAATAATGGTCAAGAAATGCCTCTTTAAACTCCTCCTAGATACTTGGAAGTGCATCTATACCCTTAGATTACTTCCAAGCTTTATATAATAATATAGCTACACCCTTCAACCTATGTGTTGCTAACTCGATAGCTTCTGTAGCACTTACATGCATAACATCTAAAGTGTACTGAATCTGATCAATAAAGTCTTGGCAATCTTTGTTAGGATCTGACCCAGTGAGGGATGGAGGGTCCAAATTAAGATAATCACATATCCTTGTGCCAGCTGCCCTGTTTGTAACACTTATACCCATAATTGGACATTCCTGCCTTGGACCTTGACTAGCAACTATACGGGTCAATACTTGGACTATATTTCTCAGATCCTGCATAGTAGCATCAATAGGTGTTACTGGGGGAATTTCACTACTTCTGGGTTCGTTAGGAACTGGAGGAGTTGGAGATGTCTGTGATAGAGACTCCTCTTGAACCTCATTTCGTTATCTCACTTGACTGGGTATACCAACCACCACTTCCTCTCCCTTCCATTTACCTTTGTTCTGCCTTATTTCTTGGATACTTGCTGTACAAAATAATTTACAATTAGACATAATGAACCTATTACACTTGACTTATTGCACGATCTAAAGAATGAAAAAAGTAGCAACTCCTAAATTCCACTTAGCCTCCTGCTTATAAATGGGGTGCATAATACATTGACAAATAAGATTATATATAGGCACAGCTTTGTAGACTCTCTTGGACGACCCACTCTAATTCCACTTCTGTCATGCCCAAAGTCCCATTAGGGCAAACTGGCACTCATTACTGATAAGGCACGGGAGAACCAACATGTATCTATGTGTTTTCTATACATATTATAAGGTATTATTATGTTCAACGTGCCTTTAAGAAAGTAAAAAGTAATAACAAGCTAAAAGAAAATGCCTATCGCTAGGTCATTAGGGCCACGTTGTCTGAGGTACGAGACATGACTACAGTTTACTTTACATAGTCAAAAAAGCCTATAGATAAGGAAAAATATCTGATAAGGTTTATGACAGGCCCCATCTCGACTAACTATACAATAAAAACATATAAGCTCTAGACATAAACAAAGCCCCGAAGTAACCTGGAGCTTGGTAACAACGACTGGATGTCTGTACTCCACTAGGGAGACCTACTAGCACCTATACGTGTAGTATGAAATGTAGGTCATCTATAAGCGATGTCAGTGTGAGATAATGTACTGAATATATAAGGTAGGACATACTGTACATGAAGTAACAACTCAAATAAAACCATGCACTTGTGTAAGATTAGAGACCACCCTTGATTATAATTTAGGATCATGTACTTTATGTTCATTATATTACTTTACCTTTACTGTATGGTCTGTGCAGAGTATGTAATACAAATGACCACCTAATCAATGGTAAAACTATATCGGGATCGTCCCTGGCTAGGTTCTTCCTTAACCCTTCGAGCTACCACCCGTGATAGGATCATCCCTGGCTAGGTGATTCTTCCACCCCTCGGGCTACGACCCATCAATAAACAATATACTTTACCTTTCAATTACCTTGACATGGTTCTCTTGGTGGTCACAATATTAGATTTGTAGGGTTGTATATGTAGCATGTGACATGTAGATAATCATACAAAATAATATGTCAATGAAAAGAGTACGTTACACAAATAATGAAATGCGTATGAAATAAAATAACTCGCGAACTTTATTTAGTAACAAGAACTCATGTAACTTGGTATCCAAGCATGTATTCAGATTTGAAAGTGACTATATATGGGAGCATATGAACATGTCAAAGAATGGATACACTGTTAATGGTTGTGTCAGAGTTGCCAAGTGCGTTTATGTGCCAAGGAAGAATCTAGATTTCTTGCCAAGTAAAAAAAAATCAAGTAGCCTTAAGTATGACCTCATTACTACCTCGAACTAACCTTACCTTCCTCCAAATATTTATTATAACATAGTAGGTGATAAAACCATCATTACCAGCCAATAGATACATCTTGGCAGCCTAATGACATAAAAATATAACACATAGGCAGCAAATGGGTATTTTTAAACCCGAGCGTATTCTTTCAACCTTTTCGCCCCTAATCATATTTTTCTAATACACATTCACATGTACACATTATGTTTAGCCTATGTTAGTGACATGATAGTATTACAATAGTGCACAAAGCAGAACATATGACAACTCTACACAACCTACAAATGAACAATATAACGTTACCTCCCTTCACTACATTTCAACGTCAATAATTTCAAACCTGTTCCAACTCTAATCAAACTGTTCCAACAATATTTATACATACAAATAGTCCTAAAACAATCTTATACTAGCACCCAAGAGTTCATGAAGGACGTGAGCCAATAGCCTTCCATCCAACAGTCCACAAGTTCTAATCAACACTACACTTAAGATAGCACAATAAAACTCATTTGTTAATTGAAACCAAAATCAGGGCAGCAACCTTAGGGTAATATCTATAACTTAATCCATGACAAGAACATCAACTTCTATTCATAATATAATTGACAAACCATAGATAAGTCACTAAAACAAAAGGCAAGTGTGCAGCAACCTGCTAAACACATGCTGTCCAAATTTTTCAGCACAAACATACTAGCATATACTTCTTGTTTATCATGAAGAAACTATACTAAATTCACAATTATAATTACTTAAATTTGCATTCAAGGTTGATATCCTCCATAAGAACCCTAAAAGCCTCTTTTGGTTGCTTTACAAAGTCAATGAAAGTTGAAAGAAAACTTAGAGAGCAATCTGATTTTTGTTTTGGCCATGTTGAAAATGACTTATGGGAGTTGTTTTGAGCCCTTTATAACGGGTCTCTTGGCCAACTTATTCTTGCCTATTTGACCACATCTTACAACATATTAGGAATATGGTTATCCATCAGCTTGTCCCTTACACTTGGGCCTAAATGAGTCTCCAAGTTGATGGGCTTAGGGTTGCCCATTTTTTAACTTTCTCTTCACTTAGTTTCGGCAAAATTAGCCAAGTGGGTTGTCATGTATTTTAGACCTTTTAATATACTTCTTGGGATGAACATGTAGTCCATTTATGGTGCTAAAACATGGTCTAAAGTTATACGCTTAACACAGACTTTATTTATAATCAGACTTGGACCAATTCGACGTCGAGCCTCGTCTTTTAGCTAGCAAATTTAAACTAAGCAAGTAGGTGATCACCCACTAGCTTCCTAAGTCCTACAAGAACCTTAATTCTCTAACTTTATTTAAGGTTGTTATCTCCTCAATTCGACACAAAACATGTATGCACTCGACCCTCTTAAGCGTTAGAAGCACATATAGTCCATTAACACGAGATTTAAGAACTTTCAAATATTAGCACTAATTTGACCAAATCGTGTCATGTTTCATTTGTATATTACTAGTATTGTATGGTGTGAGGTATTACAGATACCTCATTAACCAAATGTGGGAGTTGATACTTCAGTCACCTTAATTATGGATAGTATATTTAATAACCAAATTGAGGGGTCGATATCTCAACTACCCAGGATGGGAGGTGGTAAGACCATTAGCTAAATTAGGGTCTCTTCCTACATACATAATATGTCCTATATAATCATGATCTCACTTCAAGAATTATTCATACGTGCCATATCGTTATTACGCTATCCATTTCCTATATTTATGCATTTTGATTATGTTGTGTATCTCTTGTTATATTGCATTCTACATACTTAGTACATTCAAACAATATAATGCATACTCTATGCGTACATGATGTTACTATGTAGGAATCGAAGCTTCATTTGGTCATCCTCCTCGTCCATGTGGCTAGTGATTTTTATTCAAGCTAGTTGTTGAGTCCTCCATTCCGAGGACAATGTCTTTGAACTTATACTATGTAATGAGACTTTCTATTTCTTTTATGTATGCTTTGATTATTTGGGTGAGCCGGTTGTTTTTCTTTGCCCCCGGTAAGTATCTATGTAGTAGAGGTGTTGTTGGACATAATGTGTAATTATGCTATTTAACTCTCTTGTCTCTTGATTTTTATATTATGAAAGTTCTCCCTTAGTCCCTTTGCCCTTATTTCTATTATTTTAATACTATTTAATTGCTTCAGCTACTAAGGATGTGTAATAATATGCTAATAGGCTTATTTGGGGTTCCTTTGGGCTCCCCATTCACTGGTTATGAATAAGCCCTAGGTCCAAGTCGTGATAATTATCATCAATTGAAGGGTAGGAAGTATGATATTGCCAAAATGACTTTTTGAACTAGATATGGGCACTTTGAATTTATGGTGATGTCATTTGATTTCAGTAATACTCCAGTTGTGTTTATTGATAGTATGACATGGGTGTTTAAGCCATTTCTTGATATTTCTATTATTGTCTTCATCCATGATATCTTTATTTATTCCCCAAGTGAGAGAAGCATATGGATTATTTAAGGTTCATTGTTCAAACCCTCAGAGAGAAGTAATTGTATTCTTAATTTAACAAATGTAACTTTTGGTTGGGTGAAGTAGATTTTCTTGGTCATGTAGTATCCGATAATGGTATTAAGATTGACCCAAAGAAGAGCAAGGTCGTTAAGAATTGGCCTAGACCATTGACTTCTACAGATATTCTAAATTTTCTTAGGTTGGTTGCCTATTATAGGAGATTTATTGAAGGTTTCTAATCCATTGCATCTCCATTGACAAAGTTGACTAAAAAGAAGGCCAAGTTTGTATAGTCGAATGAGTGTGACAAGATTTTTCACATTTTGAAAGATCAGCTTACATCGGCTATTGTTTTGACTTTACTTGATGGCTTAGATGGGTTTGTGGTGTGTTATGATGATTCTTGATTTGGGTTGGGTTGTGTACTTATGCAACATGGTAAGGTGATTGCTTATGTATCAAGAAAATTGAAGGTCTATGAGCATAATTACCCGACTCATGATCTTGTACTAGTGGTTGTGGTCTTTGCTTTAAATATTTGGAGACATTATTTGTATGGGGTTCAAGTTAACGTCTTCACCGATCACAATAGTAATATATGTTCACTAAAATGGATCTTAACTTAAGTCAAAAAAGGTAGTTGAAGCTCCTTAAGGATAATAACATGAGTGTTCAATATCATCCCTGCAAGGCAAATGTTGTAGCTGATGCTCTTAGTAGACTATCTACGGGGAGTATTGTGAGACCCCCTGTTTCTCATCTTCCATAACATTAATGTGGCATGTTATATAAGACATATGTAATTTTAGATAGCACCTAAGGATAATAAGGTTTCCAATAAGTGGTAATATTAAGGATTTAAAGTTTCAAGTCAAAGGAATCTGCTAAATACATATTTGCGATTAAAGAAATGATCTGAGTGGCACCTCGCCCTATTCTGATGGTTTAAATTAGGGTTTACTTTTTGGATGGGACTAAGAGTGATAATTTTCTAATAATGGATTTTAAAGAGTGCTTTAATAATACAAAGTTCATATGTTATGTTTTGGAATCAAGAAATTTGCAAGATAAAGATTGGCCAAAGTTAACAAAAGCTTCATTTAGAAATCCTTCTTAAATTTGGGTCATATGTATCAAACCATATCTCCAAAAATAGAAGGAGTTAGAAGGTCCACAACTATTAAATTGAAGATCTCCGAGTCTAGTTTGCAATGCAAAAAACTCATATCAATCCAACTTTAAAATAAAAAGTTATGACAATTTTACCATGACTACCCTAGCAGGAAACCAGGTCATGGGCCGGGTCAGGTCAAGCCCACCTATAGGTCCGCTAACTTGACCTTTTAAAGTATTAAATAGTCCCATTTTCAACACAAATCGTAGAGAAACTGAAGACGAAGCTCTCACAAGGTCCTTAAGCTATTTAGGTAAGTTTTTTGCATTTTTACCATTAAAATTCTTTTCTATGCCTAGAAATAAATGCCTTATGCTTTGCAATTGTTTTTCCCTACTATTAGCTGCATTTAGAGTTGTTTTGGATTGTAAAAAAGGTGGTGTTATGTCTGTTATTATAGGTTTGCAGCTGGTGTGTTCAAGTAATAATCTTGGGACTCTTTTACGATCATTTTAACAAGTTTTACGGACATTTCCTCGCGTAAATGCTATATGAAAAATCTGCTGATTAATTCTTATTTATGGACTATTTATAGGTGGTTAGAAGTTGTGTATGTTGGTGGTTTAGAAGCTTAGGACATGTGGAACATCTTTCGTGAAGGAACTTCAGCCATTTGGACGTCTGTTGGAAAGGTACGTTAAGGCTAAGCTCTATTCGTTCTTTTACCATGAAATCTGGAAAGTTCCCAAAATGTCAAATGTAATATTTTTTTCGTTGTGTTGCTAGAAAGACCTTCTATAAAAGGCATTAGGATTACAGTTAAATTATTTTCATAATGATATTAGGTTGACATTTCATTCGTTCGCTTAAACTGGACATTCAGTTTCTATGTATCAATTTATCGATTTTTCTGAATACTTGACCATATGTATGAGGCATTTCTCTTCATGGTGTAGTGTCACTAAAATAAAGGTAGATTAAGAGGGGAATGTAGTTTTCATAATTAGTCTTTTTTCCTTGTTAAGACCATAATGAAGCACTTAGAAATTAACATGTTTATTCCTAATAATATCTATTATAATGGTCCTATTTAAATTACTAGGTACTTGATTCTTTCTAAATACTTTCTTTTATTAATTGACATGGAACCAAGTTTAAACATTATGTGAAGCACCTCTATGAACTTTTTCGAAGTTAAGGCTTCATCTAAATGTTGAGTTAACTTCCTAAACTGATTTAAAAGACATATAAGATCCCATGAGTAATGAATATAAGATACAACAATGATTATGATGTTATGAGAATAAGTGTACCAATGAGCCAAGATTGGCTACACGATAATGATTATGAGGTTATGAGAATAAGGGTACCAATGAGCGAAAATTGGCTAAATTCATATTATGACATACTATGTGCATTCAATATTCAAATCACACAATGCACGTTATGCATGGGCTTCGAGCTATAATAAAAGGTATGGGGTATCATAACCCAAGCCTAGGGCCTAGACATGACATGATGAATGGTGAACTCGAAGGGACCCAATAAGCCTCTTAGCATATCAATCACACATTCTTGGTCGCGGAACCAAAGTAAATAACAACAGGAGATATGATAAAAAGGAAAATGAGACTAAGGGAAAGTTTAATATTCCTAAAAGTATGATGAGTCAAGCTCATAGCATAAGTACATAATAATATCCAACAACATCTCTAACATAGAACGGAGTGGGGGCCAAGAAATTGTCCAGTCTCACACTCATATCAACAAGTGTTCAACATAAAGAAGTCACAAAATAGCAAAAGTAATGTATATAGTGTCCTAGGACCTAAGGACTCACCAAAGTTTATCTACAAAGTATCAACTAGCCATGTGGAGGATAATCAAAAGGTGCTCCGATGCCAACATAGTAATATCATATAGGCATAGAGTATGCATTAGTACATTTAAATGTACTAAGTATATGTGATGCAATGCAATAAGACATAAGCCAATATAGTAAAAATGCATAACCATGAGCAATAGATATATAATCTCAATAAGTCATGCATGATCAATGTTCATAATAAAACATACTTGTAAATCATTCATTTTGCATAATATAAATGTAGCATACATATGTGTGAGGCGACTTCAACTGACATAGACCAAGTAGCTACAACTTGGAATCCAAGGCATGACACCCTCTTGGTATGGTGGAATAGGCATGACACTTCCCTCCCCCCTCCCCCCTCCCCCCGGCTAGGTGTGGTCTTTTTGCCAAGGCAAACCAAACATAATAGTATGACTAGATGGACCCACTAGTATAGAAAGGGTAATAATCATAATCCTATGGTGGGATATAGTTTAGAGACAAAAGACTTTATATAAGGACCCCTTGAGTCGAGCCCCCATCTTAAGCCACAATCGGTGCTAAGTCAAATCCTATGAAACTTGGAATAATAACTTATATAATTTGTAAGAAACATGGAAATATGACATGATTAGCTCTTGAAATATGCTTGCGCTAATCGTGAGCCTAACATGAAACATGAGAGTTGATCATAATCGTACATGACCCTTGCTTTAACATGAATGGCTCACACGAGGTAAAAACCTTAATATAGGACTTAGCTTGTAACTTGGAAAATCGTAGATAATTTTCAGGAATTCAATATATACTTGAAAGCCCTTAATCATTATATAGTCACTTGACTTGTAAATCATGAAATACATTATCAATAACTTGAGAATTCTTACCTTGACATTTTATCAAGTACTTGGTAGGTTCATGATAGTAGTTCAAAATCATGCAATTCGAGAGTGAAATAAGATGGGAAAACTTAATGCAAATCAACCCATCAACATATAATAAAACCATCATGTAAGATACCTTAAAATCCATCATCACATGTCGCAATAGATCATAGTTTCAGAGCTCAAAGCATGCGTAGTCTTAATAGGTATAATCAGATCATGGTATAAGCTTGAAACAAATAGTCATGTATAATCAATCAAAAATTCATAAAGTAACAACATGACTCATGCTCATAATTCATAATAAGAGATATATATAAGTAATGCAACTTGAAATCATACAATTTTCAGAAAATGGAAGATTGGACTCCATGGGTGAAAGGACCCAATAGATAAAACCCACATATCTCAAACTTGGATTTTCTTAAGATAAGCTTAAATGAAACTTGGAGCTTGAAGTGAATCCTTAAGTTCCAATGTTAAGCTTAAAATCCTTACATTTTGTATGAGATATTTGGTTAAGTCTTAGAGAAGTTTTTGAGAGGGTCTTGAGTGATATAGAGTTGAAAAATGGCTAAGTATAGGTGATTCCACATTTTAGTGGGCATGGCGCTATGACCCCAAAGCCCTTGGGCACATAGGAAAAATGTAAAGAAAAGGTTGCAGTAGTCCGCATCTGGTCCGTGACATGGCCCAATGTGAAGGACCAAATAATATTGCTCTGAGCCCCAGGCGTGTCATGGCCAGGGAGTGGATGCTCTCTAGAAATCGTAAATTAGCAAAAATTATTTTCACTACGGGTCCTCTAAAACCCGAGTTATTCCATTTCCCACTCAATTTTTCCTCCTGATCAAGAATATAAAGTTGGATTTTCGATGTCACACACAAATTTTGAGATATATTAAAATTACGATTATATGCATTTTCGAAGCTCATTTTTGGGGCATTTCAATATCTCCCACTAGGAACATCCATCCCCAAATGTATAGGAAACATGCATAAGAGAGGTAATCATGAGGATTTCAGCCCGCATGAATGCAACAAATGCACTTAAACATGATTTTCAAAAATTTGAACATGAATGTCAAAAATCACCATAAACCTGTTACCATGAACATCAATGCATGCAAATAACATAAGGCTGAAACTTAAGACTTTAAATTATATAGGGGACTTAAGTTAGTACCTTCGGATTTAGTAGAATGGAAGAGGTATGGGTATCTCTTTCTCGTGTCCACCGTGGTTTCCCACGTGGCACTTTCAACTTGTTGATTCCTCCAAAGGACCTTGACAGAAAGTACATCTTTGTTTCTCAACGTCTTAACTTGTCTATCAAAAATCTCCATTGGGACTTCCTCATAGGACATATTATCTTCCACAACATCCAAGGGCATTATAGCACTTGGGCCACCCACACACTTTCTCAACATGGACACATAGAAGACCGGATGAACCACATTCATATCCATAGGTAACCATATGTAACCATACCCACTCCGCTAAAAACTTTATAAGGACCCACAAAACTTAGGCTTAATTTCCCCTTCTTAACAAATCAGACCACACCCCTAATAGGTGATACATTCAAGTAGACCCAATCACCAAGCTTGAACCCAAGATCTCTTCTCCTCACATTGGAGTAGAACTTTTGTATACTTTGGTCTATTTTTAATCTCTCACTTATCAACCTCACCACCTTCTCCATGGCCTCCATGACAAAATACGGACCTAGCCAAGCCATGAAACCACCCAATCGGGGATCTACAATATCTACCACACATGGCCTCAAAGGGCCATACTAATGCTTGAGTGATAACTATTGTTGTAAGCAAACTCAATAAGTAGAAGATGTTCGTTCCAACTACCCTTAAACTCATAAAGACAAGCTCTAAGCATATACTCAAGAGTTTGGATAGTCCTCTCAGCTTGACCATTCGTTTGAGGATGAAAAGTCATGTTAACCTTGGTACCAAAACCTCTTTAGAAGGACCTCCAAAAGTGAGAATGAATTAAAAACTATGATCCAAAATGATAGACAAGGGCACCCCATAAAACCTAATTAAGTGATGTATATACAAATTGGCATAGTCTTTGGCACTATAAGTGGTTTTGACTGGTAGAAAGTGAGCCAACTTTGTCATTCTATCCACAACAACACAAATAGAGTTAAAACGTTTTCTAGTCTTAAGCGACCCAACCACAAAATCCATGTTGATCTCCTCCCACTTCCAAGTAGGAATCTCTATGTCTTGGGCTAGGACACTAGGCCTTTGATGATTGGATTTGACTTGTTGGCAATTGTGATATCCGGATATGAACTTGGAAATATCTATCTTCATACCAGCCAACCAATACACCTCCCTCAAGTCTCTATACATCTTCATAGAACCTGAGTAAATAGAATAGGATGAATTATGGGCCTCCTTGAAGATCAACTCCTTAAGTCATCAATATTAGGCACACACAATGTACCTTCATACCTAAGGGTACCATCTCCCCCTTGGGATAAAACCTCAACTTTACTATCTCTCACCAAGGCCTTCAACTCTAACAAGGTGGGGTCAAGATCTTTTTTTGACTTTACCTCCTCAATCAAAGAAGATTTAGAACCATCAATAACCACTACACCACCATTATCAATTTCATCCAACCTAACCCTCAATCTAGCCAACTGATGGACCTCTTTAGCCATCTTCTTTCAACCATCCTCAACATGGCCTAGACTACCTATGCAGACTCTACTTAGAGCATCAGCTACAACATTAGCTTTGCCGGGATGATAATGCACACTCATATCATAATCTTTAAGGAGTTCTAACCACCTTCTTTTTCTCAAGTTAAAATCTTTTTTGGTGAACACATATTGAAAACTCTTATGATCAGTAAACACATCAACATAAACCCAGTACTAATAGTGATTCCAAATTTTAAAAGAAAAAACCATGATCGCTAATTCAAGATCATGGGTGGGATAATTCTTCTTATGCACCTTAAGTTGTCTATAGGCATATGCCATCACCTTACCATTTTACCCCAAAACACACCCCAAACGAATTCTCAAGGCATCACAATATGCCACAAACACTTCCAACCCCTTCAATAGAGCCAAGATAGGAGTGGAGACAATCTTAACTTTCTAATTTTTGAAACTCTTCTCACATTAATCGGTCCATACGATTTTTGCCTTCTTTTGGGTCAACTTTGTCATAGGGGAAGTAACAGAAGAAAAGTCATTGACA
>JAOTQJ010048513.1:0-14647 GCA_025642045.1 Solanum sejunctum
TATATATCAACTATTAAATATGTAGATGCTATCAAAATATTTTTGGAAGAAGTTTTACCCTACAACTTTAAATAAATTAAGTCTCATTTTTTAATCCATTTTACTAATACTAGCATCTTAGCTATATATCTTTTTCCCCCTATTACTTAACAACTTTAGTCTTTTAAAGGTATTGAGATTTTTGTCTAATTTAGATAAGGCAAACAATTAGACAAACAACCAAGAACTTTTTTAAGAAAAAAATAAATTACAAGTCAAAATGATATAAATCATTGCCAAAGTAGAGTAAATTTTTTTTTATTGACATATATGATTATAATAAGGAAATTATTTTGAGCTATTTTTAATATGTCAAGAATAATTTTTATCTAATAGGTAGAAGGAAGGAGAATTTGAACCATTTCTAATAGATTAATACATCTTGATTTATTAGATGAAACGAGAGACAAATTTGATCCAATAAATAAAAGAAAAATATTTTAATACTATTTCTAATACCTTAAAAAAACTGAACTTTTTTTTCTATAAAATAAATACCTATTGGACTTTAAGTTTAACTAATCTATAGTATATTATGAACTTGAAGACCCTTTGAAATGTTGTTTGACTTTTTGTCATTTATTAAAATAATTTATTTTAGATGAATTATCTTTATACTATTTTTTTAATTTATTGTTTTAACTTTTATTTTTTTTGTTTCTTTATTCACTTTTGAATTATAATTTTTTTATGTTTAGAATTCACTTTTTATTTAGGACTGTTTTATATACACAATTGTCTAAGCTATAAAAGAAAAGAAAGAAAAAATCTTATTATTATTCTAATATATAAGACTTTAAAATTGATTAAAAATTTGATTATCAAATATTTTGTTAATAAAAGTATGTAATATAACAAATTGAAAAAAAAATTCAATAAAATTGCATTAAAAATATTAAACTACTTCTTTTATATTTAAAAATCTTTTTTTAGGATTAAATTTTAATTAATTAACTATTTGACTTCTATATTATTCAACCTCAAATAGCTACTATCATCTTTTTACGTTTTTCTTCAATTATTATTTATGCTTTTAAGTTAGAGAAATCAAATTGAAAAAAAAATTCAATAAAATTGCATTAAAAATATTAAACTACTTCTTTTATATTTAAAAATCTTTTTTTAGGATTAAATTTTAATTAATTAACTATTTGACTTCTATATTATTCAACCTCAAATAGCTACTATCATCTTTTTACGTTTTTCTTCAATTATTATTTATGCTTTTAAGTTAGAGAAATTGTTAACAATAATAATGTTTGCCGTTTTAAGACTTTTTTGTTTAGGTTTGTTTAAGTTTAGCGATTAAGGTATAAGATTCACTTTAAATTTAGGTTTCTTTTAGTGTAAAGAAATAAAATTTAACTACTCTGAAATTACAAAAATTCTATTGAGAATAAATATTAGTTTACTATAAAATAATTACTATTTAATTATTATCTTAAGATTCAGAATTTTGAAGTTAATTAATTAAAAATAATTTAATTAATTTTCTCATTTTTATCAATTCACAATATGTTAAATTATTCTATCAAACTAATAATATTTATTGGCCTTGGAGCCAAAGATTGACTATTTTTTGTTTTGGACTATGATAGAATAAAGCAAAATGACTCTTTAAACTATCTGTGCTTTTTTCATTTGTGAAGTAGAAGTTAGTCAATGCAACTTTCGATGCTCCTTGTGGGTTATCTGGAAACAACCGCTTTATGTTTTTAAACATAAGAGTTAGGTTGTGTACATCCGACCCTCTCTCACTCTGCAATGAATGAGAGCCTTTTGAGGCACTGGAATATGTTATTATTGTTGTTGTTATATAATTATTATATTTATTTTAATAAATAATATTTATATATAATTTTTTAATTAATATATATATATATGTAAAATACGTACGTTAAACACTGAACTATTGAGGAAAAAAAAAGGGAAACCACTTTTTGCTTGGGGGCTCACCCACCAACAAACAGCATCTACGGGAAATTGCTTTATCTATTTTATATAATTAATGAAATTCCTAGAAGTGTAGAAATGTTGAATCACATGTTGAAAGTTCACAGAATTTCTTATTTGATTTTTGTGCTCTGTAGAAACTGCAGTGCGGCCAATAATTCCCAATTTACGGTAAATATTAATGACCGACCCAAATGCGAATAAACAACTCCAGACTTGGGAAATCATCGTTTCTAAACAAGGCGGTTTTGCAATTGTTTAGTTGAAGTTCGAAAATATACTCCATTTCTTACGTTCTCTGTTAATTTTTCCTCGTCTCTTATTAATTTAAATATTATTTAAAAAGTAAGAAATAATAAAAATAATTTTATTAAATTACTAATAAAATATATTAAAAAAATATAATAAAAAAATAATCACAATTAATGATAAGAATAAATTAAAAATTAAATATAAAATTATTTCTTAATTTCATAAAACAGACAAATATTACTAAGTATTAGTATAGCCGACAAATAAAGACAAATGGAAGGTGTATTAGATAGACATCTTACTAAATATAGTTGTCTTGTCCCATATTACTTTGTTCGTACATTATATTAAAAATAAATATTCAGTAATATTTATCCACTTTATAAAATTAAGAAATAATTTCACATTAATTTCTAATTCATCCTTATTATTAATTATTATCATTTTTCTATCATAGTTTCCAAAATGTTGTATTTGTTATACTCAGAGGGCAATTTTTTAAAAACTACGCCTATTATTTATTGCTTTTTATTCTATGTGCCAAAGTCAATAGTGAACAATTATTGTTGAAGAGAGGGAGTAAAGTTTTTCAATTTTATCTCTACAACTGTTATGGCCTTTTAAATGTAAACAATTTTCAATATGTCAAAGAATCAAATATACCATTGTACTATTGAAAATAGTTTAAACGTACCTCTGGTTATATTTTTTATCCAAATATACCTCTTCAGTTATACTTTAGATTCAAATATACCCTTCAAATTATATTTTGTACTAATTTATCCTTATTTTTAATGGACGAACACGTGATGAATTTAGAAACAAATAATCTATACCCAATTTTTATTAGATTCGCCTTAAAGCCACTCATTTAACTCATTTCAAACTTATTCATTTTACAAATCTGGGCCTAAGTCACTGCTAGACGAAAAATAAAAAGTTATTTAATCCTCCATCTTTTTATGTTCACACCAACTTATGCTAAGATTATTAATATCACCCAAACTACACCTCTTAATGAAGGTATAAGCGATCGCTGTCAAAATATAGAACTTAACTATGGTTAGGGTCGATTCCATAGGGAATAAGGTCTAAACCTGGAGTAATTATGAGCAATTAAGATGAATTAATCTACTTATCTCCCGAAAGAGATGGGGCGGGGGGTTGTAAAATGCAGTAATTAAACCTAAACTAGAATCAAATTATCAAGAGCAATTATTGTAAAATCAGTGACAGAAAATAACTAGGGTATTGTATTGCCAATGAATTTCTAATTCAATATAGCTAGATAATCATAACCTTTTCTGGTGTATAGCATGTAGAAGTGGTAAGTTCTGCTTACATAACCCTTTGATCCAAAAGAGAGGCAAAACTCACCACATAATTTGATCCATCCATGCAGTGTTGCCTTACTAAATATTATCTTTTGTTCCAGTACAACAATCCCTTGACCCGGTTAGATTGATTAGACGAGGGGGAGCACATTGAATCCTGTTAATTATCCTCTATCTCATTCATTACCCCCTTCATCTAGTTATTAAGAACTAGACAAGTTCCAATGTTGGTCATTGTCAAAAAACATTCTAAACGAGGAGATAATTAATATATGTATGCACATTTTCCAAGGATTACAGATTATCCAATTTTTAATTTGTTACATCTTCATGGGTCCCACAATCTTAGTTGTGAATTTAGTTATACATGTTCATTGTAGATGAATGAATCATAGTATAGAATAACATAATTAAATACTTATAATGATGTATTGAAGAATAATAAATTCGTAATCTCCACAAGAAGTCACAATGTAATAAACCCAATGTAATATAAAAAATAATCACAAGTTATAAAATCACAATGTTCTCACTATTCTCTGGTTAGTCCTCTTCTCAAAAAGCCTAAAAAATCTATTTATAATACGTAAAATTCAAATCCAAAGCGAAATAAAAAAATTGAAATCAACAACTCGGACGATCAAGGTTATGGGTCATAGATGGAATCATGGCCCATACCTGGGCTAGTATCCTACACTGAAGAAAATCTTTTCTCAACCTATGAACTCCTCCTACTGGCCCCCGTCTTCTAACTTATGGTCGGTAAGGAGTTTCGTCTACTAACTTTCTAGCAAATCTTCAAAATCCTAATCCTCCAGGCATGATCTTATCCACGACCCGTCATCCGACTTATGATTCATAGGAGCCCTCGTCTGATAACAGTTCAGCACTCAGCATATTTTCTGATCTTCAACATACGAACACACATATAGGCCGTAAATTATTTTACAGCTCGTCTGACAACTTGTACTTTCAAAATTTGAAAATTGACCTTTCACTAGATCTACCCACAAGCTCATCCTATGGCTTGTGGAATAAACCATGGCTTGTAGAAAACTCCGTACAGCCTCAAAAATTTAAAATCTGTAGAACTTTGTCCAAAATTATTCTGATTCATGAAATCCTAAAAAATAAATACAAAAACACATTAAACCTACTAACATCACTTTGAGAACACGCAAAATCTTAAATTTTAAGCATCAAAAGTATTGTATTTTAGCAGCATATCAACACCCTTAACTTAAAATTGTTGCTTGTCGTCAAGCGACAGACTCAATCTATATAAGCAATATAACAATACGCAAACCTCAATCTAATGGCATATATCATAACTTAATCCATCACAGATACCCAATCGAACATATCCGTGCATATCAGACAGTTATCAAACAAACTCATGCAGATCAATATACAACAATGCAATTATGACAAGCAAGACAATCATAGATAAGCAACAATCAAGAAACAACCTATAGAATCAACAATGTAATTTAAGTGCCCTCACAGAAAGAAGTCTCATATAATTAAATTTAATGCTTAGGAATCACAAAAACACTTACACTCACAACAGATATTCAAACATTGTGTACAATATCATATGCTTGCCCCTATACTCATGACTATGACCTTCGACTACTTAGACTAGGATCACTATAGGACTTTCTCGACTTATAACATAGGCTCAGCAGATTTGGTATGATATTTTTGAAACATAATGACTAATGTCTCTCCTTGACACTGCGTCATTATGCATTTTTGCCCTGCCAACACTGATATTTTAAACTTATTCTTCCCTTCTCCTATTTTAAACCGCTTTGGGTGCCTTAGTTAAATTGTTTCATTCATTGCCTTTTATTTTTCACATTCTTTTTCTTTTTAGCTCACATTTACACACTATTTATTTTTCTTGCACCCACTTCAAATTCCGCCCCCCTCCTTTTTATGCATCACTAGCTTTCATCCCTGTTTGGTGTATTTTTTTTTTACACTAACTATCTTCAACTTAGGCTTTGGCCTAAGTTGAGTTGCACAATATCCAACCTATGAACAAGCACCACTTTTGGTAGCCACCTTCGACGTAGGCTTTTTCTTGAGCGGACGTTCACATTATTCAAGGAAGGACAAGGACAAATTTCAAGATTACACATTTAAAAAGGCTTGATTACTTAGGTGTCTACAAAGAAAAAGATATAGGTAAAGCTCAAACATTAGGACCAAGGAATACATCAAGTATTTGGTTGATAAATTTAGGCTAAGTGGGCTAATATGAACAATGGTCAAAGATCATTTAATAATCAACTAACCTACAGTCTTGGTCAGAGTAACAACGTAAGTTTTGAATTAAAAGATAGTATAAGAATCGTGCAATAAACCTCACACACACTTGGCACTAATTAAACAGTTAACCTAGACTCCCATATCATGTTTTACATCATAATTAAACATCAACTTATCAAAATGAACACTGTCAATACTGATTTCACATCGTTGTTGTCAAAACTAACTAACAACACATTAATCACAAAAAATGATGGGTATCATTTTTCAGCAAAACTAACATATGCCACAAATTTTAGTATAATATGCTACTAATACTATTTACACATCCTAAACAAGGTGGTTCAACAAAAAATAAATGTCCTCAGGGAAAGAAAACAAGTAAGAAAATTCAATAGAATTAAAAATTGGGATAGTTATAGGCCTTGGTTACTCAGACTTCACCGAGGCCTATAACTACCCACACCCCATCAAAAAAAGACTTGCATTGTCCTCAATATAATAAAATAAAGAAAAATATAGTATATGGGTCAAAAAGGGACATACCTTGATGCCTAGTGCCAGTCTCTATCTGCATATCATCACTTGTAGCTTGCTGGGTGGTCTCCTCACTAGTGGCATATCTGTAGGGTCCCACACCCCTCACCATCTCATGAACGCGTGTCTACCTCGCTATCTCATTTGCAATTGAGGCTCATGTGTCAATCGTTATGCGCTCCCTCTCCAAACTCTCGGCCTCTTTCCTAGCAACATTTAGATCATCATACTCAAGACGAGACCTCTTCCCAGAGATATGGGCTGGTGACTCAACGGTAAACAACTCAACAATTGATTTCGTAGTAGTATTGGGCATAGAAAGCATGAGCTGTGCTGATGCTGCTGCTCTCAACTCGGTACGGAGTTGCTGGATCTCTTCCCGAATAACTGTAACATCAGTAGGTTGGCTAGCTCCACTTGCCTTTCAAAACCATCTCACAACCATGTAACAATGGAAGTCTCTCCCCAAAAGTGTCTATGAAGTATGTCTACGCGCTCCTTAACCTCTGAAATAGCCTTGCAAACCCAAGGGTTGATCTATTATAGCAACTAAGTCAACTGGGACTCAGTGTGAACTTGTCGCTACACTAGAGTCTAAATAGAATCCGCAGACATGTATACTATGCGGTGAAGGAAGGTTATGTAGGTAGACCTCTAGTACAGTAGTAAACATAGTATTAGTTCCCCCTATATCCCTCTCAGCATCTGTTTGTAGGGGCCCCTTAATCTCTGAAGTTGCAGTAGTAGTAGATGAACTAGACTCAAGCTATGGTGCCTTAGAGAAAATCTTGGGTAGTCAGACAGAAGAATGCAGTGCTCGTCTAGGGACATAATATTCTCATTAGCCTTTATCAGGTTGGCATCCATGGTCCTCTGAACGTCAATTATGGTATCCATAGAATGTAGAATCTCTACCCATGCCATTATACATAGGCGATAATCAAACACAAGAACGGAATGGAGGTAGACTTCTTTAGGGCTCTCTCATGTATCTCCTCTGCTATCAACCTTGCCTAATCAATATCGTAGCCAGCAATGATGCTAGCAACCAAAATTGCATAGACCGTCATCAAAATATTATTGTCCCGAGTCAGCTGGATCTGTGAACATACTATAGCCCACTAAAACTTGCCAGTGAAGCTAAGTGATACCTTCACGATTGCTGCTAAAGTAGAAATCTAGCCAAGGTCCTGGCCCTGCTTAGCTATGTAGTGGCGATCCATCTCATCGGAACTACCTTTTGGATTACATCTCTCATGACACCTCGATCCCTAGTATGCCGCAATCAGTAGTCATACTCTGCTGTGGTCATAGGGATTTGGTACTCGGGACAAAGTAAAAATCGATGGATGGTGGTCTTGGATATATCAACATGAACTTCTCTCACCATCGCCTACGTCAACTGGCACTGTGCAAGATACCTCACTTCTTCGGGGTCAACTCCATGATGGTCGCAGCATAAGAAGCATAAAACTCTCAAACAAGCGTCATGGAGTACTTTCCCAACTTGGCTACTAACCAATCAAAATAATATCAGGCCATGGTGTCCCGAAGTGTAGGATCACTATCAAGCCTTATTTTTATAAAGTTGTATGTGTGCTTCATAAAAGAAGTCAGTTATAGTCTGTCTGTTTTTCATCATATCCCATTTATGTATCTAGATCCCTCTTGAGGAGATGACTTCATTAAGCGCGACTTCTCTCATTGATCCTCCACTCGTTATGATCGAACTCCAAGTAACATTCCATTATGGTCATGTACATGCAAAAAAATATTCAAATTGGTGAGAGTATGTCTGCTCTTTAAGATTTAACTAACTAAATAAAAATTAAATAATAAAGTAATAAAGAATATTACATCTTAACTAAACTAAGCACATGAGAAGCAAAGGAGTTTGAAAAAAAGAATTAGTCATTTCCAAGTAAGAGAATTTAACATAAATTTATATTTTATCACATTCTTTCTCACAATTAAATAGATTTAGTTAGGCCACAAACATTTATATATGCTAACCTAGAAAATATGATACCACACCATTAACGTGACAACATGTTACAAAGATAACAATTTTCAAAATATGTGTAATGATCAATTTATCAAAATAATCACATAGAAATATTCATGTCCAGAGAAGATAATTGTTACTCATTCACATTATATACATATCTAAATATCTATTCATATCTTAGAAAACACAACTTCAATTGAAAACATAGTGGACTGTAAATATATAAGTAATAAATTAATATAGGAGCATGATAAAGTCCACTGAAATAATTAATAAACCAAGATTTGGAAACAAACCAAACGTAAATCCCAAGACGTTGGAGAACATAAAATGAGAATGTCCATATTCAAAGAGTTTATGTCTTAATTCTAATCAAATAGATACTTCCTGAAAAATACTTAATTACCATAATCAAATTTTCCACAATCAAGCATTATAACATGATTAAAAAAATCAAGGAAGCAAAAGCACTCAACAAATTACAAAAATATACATATATGTCATCTTTCTTTTAAAAAAATGCATGTTAATGTTGAGATAATAAAGGGAACATTAAAATGGAATTCAAAAGCGCCAAATCCTTCTTCCAAAAATTGATGAGAAAATGTTCAACTTTATCCGCAAAGTCGAAATAGTCAGCAACATAACTACATTTCAAATAGAAAAAGCAAGATCCATTACCTTGAAAAAGTTGTTGATAAACTCGAACATGACCTTACCTTTAATTGAGTGTAGCAACCCTAATTCCTCTACCTAGCCTAGTGTAGATGCACAGAGAATGCTGAGAAAAGACTGAGAAAAAGCTGTAGAAAAAGGTTCACGAGGGTCATTTATGACTCATAGGCAGGTCTACAACTCGTAGAATGGGTCTCGTAAAACCCCCTGATGACTAGATAAAATTTTCTAAGTCTTAGGCCTACATACGAGATGGTATATGACCTGTAAAGTATTTCACAGCTCATAGATTAGTTTCATGAATTGATGGTTCAAATATCAGCTTTTCAGTATCTTGGATTACGAGTTAGCAAACGACTCGTAAAATGTGTTACGACTCATAGAGAAGGTTTTCTAACAAATTTCAGTAATTTAAATTTCAGGACCTCTAGTTTACGAAGAGGTAGGTTATGACTCGTAGAATGGTCTACGGCCCGTAAACGGGATCTTATAGGCTCAGAAGATAGTTTTTAAGCGGGGCATTTCCATCCATTCCAATTCCTATTTAATTAAATCCTTGGTCGTTTTAGGATTAAATAAAGTCTTAAAATAGAACCCTTAGTGTATTTTTCACCATTCTTCACCTTAGGGAAAATTTTAGAACACTAAAGGAGGGAGAAGACCAAGAGTTCTCTATTCTGACATGAGGATCGACTGGAGTTGAATTATTTCTTCTATCCCCAGGTATGTAAGGCTTACTAAAGAGTGGAACTACATCCATTCACATGCCCTTTCATCTTCTTGAGTAAAGATTTGGAAAAAAGAGTTGAGATTTGGAAAATTCTATTACCCTAATACTGAGATTCTTGCATTTATCATAAATTCTCCTGATAATGTATAAGGTACTTGCAATATTGCATAATTATTGATAAGATATTGAGGTAAAATTATATACTTGAAAGCATAAACCCTAAATTGCATAATTCTATGAAATTCTATGAATGGATTGAGTTGAGGTTTGAGTTGATGTTGAATTGATGAGTTGAGAAAACTGAACATCGTAGAGCAAGTGAAGCATATTGAACATAACTACTTTAACCCACAAAACTATGTTGCTAGCATAGGATAGACATGCAGCTCATTCTGACGACTTTTGTCCCGAAAGTGGACATTTACTATGGATCCATGAGAGAGGTTGATTGTACTTTACCGTGACAAGTTTAGGATAGGTGTGACAACAACATCACCTTCGTTGTACATCATCGTGACAAGTTTAGGATAGGTGTGACAACAACATCACCTTCGTTGTACATCAACAAACTGAAGGTGATGGGATAGGATGTCGGTTAAGAGAAACTCCTAAGCAACATGATTGAGCATGACATTTTACATTGAGTTATTTTACTGAGCCTATTCCTGCTGAGTTTACTTTAAAAATCATGATCTACTTTAAACTTGCATGTACTGAGTTGAGCATGAGTTGTTGAGTCGAGATGGGTGAGTTGAGATGAGCTATTTTACATACCAATATATTCCATTTACTGAAGGCCATTTGGACCTATGTCATTTTATAATACAAATACAAGTGATGAAGGACTTCAGGCCATGCATCGTTGAAGTCTACATCCGCACATTCTAGAGTTGGTAAGCCCTTCTTGCATTTTGTAGGAGCCCTTTTATCTTTTTTACTTTCATCGAGTACGTTATTTTCTTTGATTTGAGGTGTCCATGACCTATCATGACACTATCTAGATTGTTGACTAGAGGCTTCATAGACACTGAGTAGAGGATTTGTTTATTATTTTGTATCCAAACTTATTTATTTCATTGGAAACTATGAGTTAAGTAAGTTATACTTTATCCATATGATGCCTTTCTATAGGAGTAATGTTTTCCGCTATTGAGTCGATGTGATGATAAGGCCAGGTGATTCTCTTGGGAAATCAACAATGATTTTTCAAGTGCCAACTACGCCAAGGGTACCTTCCCGGGGCATGATAAACTTAGTGTTAAAGCACAGAGTTCAAGAGTCCTGAGGAGTCTATGAAGCCATGTCTAGTAGAGCCTTATTTATGGGTGTGTTGTGCACCACACTTCATAAGCAGGAGGCTATAAGACATTAGGAATTGTTACACTTTCTTGTGTTTTGAGTTCGTGCAATAAAGTTAAACTCTACAAAGCTTTCTTCTAACTCGTGTGTTATGCACTTATAGATCATGCCTCCTAAGTGTACCATAACCCAAAAGAATGCTTCAACCAGAAATCTTGAGAACCCTACTCCAGAGGTGCCTTCTTAGATAGAAACAAATGGCCGAGGTTGACCGGCCAGAACCACTGGCATTTCAGTGAGACCTACTGCTCCACTTGCTCCTACTACTAAGGCTGATTTCAGAGGAGCTATCACCATGCCCACACAGTTAGTAGCTGCCCAGAATGGTAGCCAGGGCTCACAGACCTCTAGTTCTAGCTCTTAAGACCAACGACTGCCACTAAACTGAGAGACTTTCTGAGGATGAACCCACCGATCCTCACTGGGTCAGAGGTTGAAGAGGACCCTCAGAACTTTATCTATGAGATAGGTGCTAAAAACCCATGCATGTGATCAAGATCAAAGGAGTTGATCTTGATGCCTATCAACTTAAGGATGTGGTTAATGTTTGGTACAATCAGTGGGAAAAGAGTCGAGGTGAGGATGCTGAGCCCACAACTTGGGATAAGTTTAAAAGTGCCTTGCCTTCTTCGATCCCTTCTTTCCTTAGGAGTTGAGAGAGGCAAAGTTTGAGGAGTTCGTGAATCTGAAATAAAAGGGGTTGACTACTAAAAAGTACAGCCTGAAATTCATCCAATTATCGAGGTACGCCCCAGAGATGGTCCAGGATATGAGAGAGAGGATAAGGAAATTTTATCTAGGTTAGGTAAACATGTGAAGAGGTAGTTCAAGGTGGCATTGATAATCCCAGGTATGGATATTTCGAAAATAATGGTTTCTGCCCACTAAACTGAGAAGGATAAGAAGAAGAACATAGAGGAGCATTTGAGTAAGAAGGCCAAGTCAGTAGGCCTGAGCCCAATCATCCCAAGCAGAGTAAGAGAGATAATTCTTACTTCCAAAAGAGGTCCTCTCCGAGCCACAGGTATAATCACAAGTCCCAAGGTCAGCCAAATATTAACATACAAGGTGCACAATCTCAAGGCATTATGACTCTTGGCTCTAAAGGAAAACCACCCTGTGCGAAATATGGTAGGATGAAGGGAATGGTTATTATAAGAGGGAGTGTTCGATGTGGGGCAATAAGGCCCAACCCTCTACCATAGCACCACCAGCGAGGCATAACCACAGAGGTACTATACCGGGGGTAGGCGGTGGGATAAACCATTATTATGCGATGGGGAACTAACAAGACCAAGAGGTTGCGCCATATGTTATGATGGGTATTCTTCAAGTTTTTACATTTTCTTGCTATGCTTTACTCTATCCAGGTGCAACTTGTTATTTTGTGATTCCATATATGGCAAGTGGATTTGAGATTCTTCCTGAGTGCTTGCTTGGGTTATTTTCTATTGCTACTTCTGTTGTGAGTTCATTTGAGTTGAGAGAATC
Source organism: Solanum sejunctum (assembly GCA_025642045.1). Lineage (NCBI taxonomy): Eukaryota > Viridiplantae > Streptophyta > Magnoliopsida > Solanales > Solanaceae > Solanum > Solanum sejunctum. Next base: position 12,656 of record JAOTQJ010048513.1, read on the forward strand.
TATAGAGATTGTGTGGTTTCCATATATCATAGGGATACTCCTACTGATTTGATTGAGTTAGAGATGGTCGATTTCGATGTAATCATTGGTATGTATTGGCTTCAGGACTGTTATGCCTTTGTTGATTGTAGAACTCGAGCTATCATTTTTCAATTTTTGAATGAGCATGTTATTGAGTCAAAGAGATTATGTTGCACCAAAGGGCAAGTTTAATTTTTACCTCAAGGCCCAAAGACTGATCTCTAAGGGATGTATCTACTACTTCGTGCGAGTCAAGTGTGACGATGTTGAGCCCCCTACTCTTGAGTTTGTCCCTATTGTGATAAAGTTTCCTGATGTGTTTCTTGAGGATCTGGCTATAGTCCCTTCTGACAGGGAGATTGACTTTGGAATTGATGTACTTCCTGACACCCAAACTATTGTTATTCCACCATGACCCCTACGGAGTTGAAAGAGTTGAATGAGTAGTTGGGAGATTCACTAGAAAAGGGATTCATAATGCTAAGTGTCTCTTTATGGGGCCCTCTAGTCTTGTTTGTGCGAAAGAAGGATAGTTCCCTGATAATGTGTATTGACTACCGTCAATTGAATAAGGTGTAGTTAAGAATAAGTGTGCCCTTCCGAGGATAGATGACTTGTTTGACCAACTTTGGGATGCCATAGTTTTCTCTAAAATAAACCTTCGATCAGGCTATCACCAATTAAAAGTGACAAAATGATACATCCTAAAAATAGCTCTTTGAACTTAATATGATTACCTTGAATTCTTGGTATTGATTTGGGTTGACAAATTCACCTACGACCTTTATGGACCTGATGAATAGAGTATTCAGACAGTATCTTAACATGTTCATAATCGTATTCATCAATGATATTTATTGTATTCTAAAGATGTGGAGGAGCATGCCAATCACCTCAAAATTGCTTTACATATGCGCAGAGAAAATGAGTTACATGTAAAGTTTTCAAAGTGTGAGTTTTGGCTCAATCACCTCAGAATTGCTTTGCAAACACTTAGCGATATGATTACCTTGAATTCTTGGTGTTGTCATTTTGGTTGACAATTTCACCTATGGACTTTATGTACCTGATGAATAAAGTATTCAAACAATATCTTGACATGTTCATGATCATATTCATCAATGATATTTGGTGTATTCCAAAGATGTGGAGGAGCATGCCAATCACCTCAAAATTGCTTTACAGGTCTGCTCAGAGAAAATGAGTTACATACAGAGTTTTCAAAGTGTGAGTTTTGTCTCAATCACCTCAGAACTGCTTTGAAGACACTTAGAGACAATGAGTCATATGCAAAGTTTTTGAAGTGTGAGTGAAACGACCCCAAAAGGTGCCCGAAAATGTGCCTTGAAAGTATCTAAAATCTTGTTTTCCATATATCTAAAAATCCATTTGGAATTTTGAAAATCCGACTTCATATTCTTGTTCAGGGGGTCCAAATTAGGGAGACAAAGGTATAACCTCAGTTTTAAAGCAAAGGATTATGAAATTTTGCTTACTGCGATTTCTAGAGAGCATCCGCTACCTCTCCACGACGCAGAGAGGTGTTATTTCTGCACTGTCTTTTCCTAGTTCGCCCAAATTTTTGTAAGTGTTGGACCTAAGTTTTCTCAAATGTATTTTCACCTATACTTAGCCTTATTTCACCATTGTATCACCCAAAAACATTCCCCTATATTTCCCCAAACACTTAGACTCATTTCTAACCCTAATTTCAAGTCCCAAACTCAAGACCAATCTCAATGATTTCTTCAAGGATCTCACCCAAGCTTTAAATCTCCATTAAAGTCTTCTTCAAGAACTTCACAAAAGCTACGGTATGTGGTGTTGAGCCATTGGTTCCTTCCACCCATGGTGCCTAGACCCTCTTTTACTTAATATTGCATGATTTAAAGTGATTTTACATGTGGGTCTTGAATATTGAGAAATTTACTGCACAGTGATTTTAGTTTATGAAAGTATGGTGGTTTTAGC
>JAOTQJ010048524.1:0-14646 GCA_025642045.1 Solanum sejunctum
ACTACTACTTCACAAATGAAAGAAGCGCAGATAGTTTAAAGAGCCATTTTGCTTTATTCCATCATACTCCAAGGCCAGAAAATAGTCGATCTTTGGCTCCATCCGAGATTGATGGAAACTCTTTTAGCATAAAAGGAATAATTAAATTCAAGCTACTTGAATTAGCTTTCTAACTCATCCATTTTCACCTCATCCCAAGTTCGGATTAAGAAGTTATTCCCCTTTTCGTAAAGGCTATCTATGTAGTGTTTCCTATGAATTGGCTAAATATGGTCTCATGAAAGGGTTTCACGGTCCATGAGACCTTGTAGGGATCATGATGCCTTCTCATGGACCTGTGGTAAGTAATTTCTTTCCACGTCATTAGTGGGTTTTTGTAATTATGGCTTCTCCTATGGGACTTTTGTGACTTCCTATGCTATCCTAAGACCTCCAAATAACCTAAACACTATTTCTCTCGTTCAAACTCATTTCTACACTTTGAATTATATTGAACTCTCCTTAAGAACTTCCTCAAAGGGACTTGTAAAGAAAAAGCTTGGGAATCAAGGGAAAATCCTTTTCTTCATCAAATTTCTTCTTGAATCTTTTTCCTTAGCTAAGGTATTCTTGGTCCCTTTCAACCAAGAACACCAAAACTCTTTTCACATGAATTTCATGATATTTTTCTTACTTTAAATATGAGTTTTGAAGATTATTATATATTAAATTCAATTGAAATATGGGATGTTCTCTATTGATGATTTTAAGTTGATTTATGCCCTAATTTGTTAAATTACATTATTATTATGAATATTTGAATATGCATTGTCCCTTTAAGGTTCGATATAAGAATGGGTAATCAATATTATGGTTTGAATGTCGATTTTACTTATAGATTTACTTGAATTTCATATTAAGTTGTTAATTCAAGATTGAATGTATATTGTCCATTGTTATTCACACATCATTCATGGCATATCCATTCATGAGCATTGATTTTTATGAAAATTATGAAGTGGGTTCAGCCCAATTATCTTTATGTATATGATCATATAATATTAATGACAAGAACGTGATCACATAAATGTCTATTAATATTAGCTTTTTGAGATATTGGATGCTTGCACTATATTGTTAAGTGATTGAGCTATTCGAATCCATTAAAGGTATGGATTGAATTGTGATTTGGCTTTTAGCCCAAGTATGAATGATTATGAAGAGTGTTTTACTTTTAAGCCTAAATGTGCATTGAAATGATTTGAAATGACTATTGCCTCTTCTAATAGCACATATAAGTATAAGTATTCTCGTGGGATGTTTGACTTAGCACCAATGGATTGGGGGCGTCAGGCCTATCACTAAGGGTTCTCTCCCTATCCTTGAACTATGTGCCAACCTAGGTCTACTGGTAGGCATTACTGAAATAATAGGGTAATCAGAAATGGTTACATATTGATATGATATGATATAAAATAAAATGGAAATCCTTTCGAAATGACAGAATTGTAAGGAAGGTGGCAATCACACTGAAATGACTGGATCATAATGTGTGGTGTGGATTACCTTGCAAGTAATCTTCTCTCACCCGATTGGAGATCAATATTGGAAAAATCCATGTAATAAATCGCATGAGTTTGAGATGTCGATTATGGTCCCATTCTCAATACATTTGAGCATTAGTGCATTTCATGCATCATTAGTTTCATAATATATTGTATAATACATCTCTTGTTATATATCTTTTTCTATAGTATGTGCCTTTGTCATCTAACATTGAATGCAAGTTTGATAAGTCATATGCATTGCATGCCTATATACTTAGTACATCGAAACATTCTAATGTATATTTTTGCCTACTAGATCTAACCATATAGGGGCCGAGGATTACCTTCATCCACGGTACGATGGTTAGGTTAGATCTTGAGATTTAATTATTGTGGTGAGTCCTATCTTCCAAGGACAAACCACCATTTATCTACCAAGAGTGCTTTTATTTGTATTATTTACTTTGAGGGTGAGCCCAGGATATGTCTTGGCCCCCGTCCTATCTTATTACTAGAGGCATTATTGGACATCTTTTAAGCTCTTTTATGTTTATATGCTTTGTATTTGTAGATTTTGATTATGAATATGGTTATCAATTGGATATCATTATGTGGATTGATTATGAGTATTATGTATTTGTTTCATGTTATGATGTGAATGATACTAAGTCCTAAATTACCCCATAGAATGAGTCATACTTAAGCACCCCTTAGTGGTTATGTGCTACGTATTATGTGGATCCATGTCAATAGCTTTTCGTATGACATCTCCATAGCGTGAGTCCTATTTTTCTATCCCTTAGAACTATGTGTTTACTATTCATATACATATCCAAATCAGAATGTGTGGATATGGATATTTTGAGGCTTGTTTTGGGACTCTCGGGTTCTCATTTGCTGTGTCACTCCTAAATCCAAGGTATGGATTATGACAGAGAGAGTGTCAGAGCACTGGGTTTATAATGAAATAACCCCAAAAAAGTGCCTAAAAATGTGCCTCAAAAATGCTAATTTCCCTGTATTTCAAAATCCATGAGCGACATTGAAAATTTGACTTCATATTCTTTATCACGGGGTCAAATTGAGTGGAAAACCGGTCTAACCCTGATTTTAGAGCAAAAGAATCGCAATTCTATTTTCCTAAAATTTCAATTTCTATAATTATAAATCTTGCCTCCGCGATAGGTCACCTTCGCGGACCAAACGCAGATCTGTGTATTTTGTTGCCAATGCTTTTGTCTCAGTCCAAGGCTTTTAGGTATTGGGTGTAAGCGCTCCCATGCATGAAAATACTTATACATAGCCTTGTTTCACCCTTATATCATTTAAGACACTCCTAAATACACTCTGAAACACTTATACAATATTTTATCTCCAAATTTCAAGTCTCAAAACTCATCCGAGTTATAAGATTCTCATTCAAACTTCAAGTCTCCATCTTCGTTCTTCTTCAAGAATTCCCCAAAGCTAAGGTATGTGGATTTATTTCATGGATTCCTTTCATCTATGATACCCAAGCTATCTTTTACTTAAAATTGCATGATTTAAAATTGATTTACTCATGGGTCTTTCTTATTATGGAATTCAATACACACTGTGTGGGGGTTTCATGAAAATATGATTGCTTCAACATGTTTTAAGATATGACTCTAAGATTTATTGTGTGATTTGATGAAGGGTTTTGATCAATATTGCTTGAGGGTGTTACTAAGAATCTATTGATGGTTTTACATGAAATTTTCTAGCATGATTATACTCTTGAATTGCATGGTTTTACACTAGCACTATACGCCGCCAAGTGTTTGATAATATGTCCGATTATGGTTTCTTGAGTAATTCAGGGTCCAATGTATATCTTATGAGTTGAATGACAATATGAAGATGAAAGGAACATATGTATATGATATTGTCCTATACAATTTTTGAATGTGACCATGCCTGACTCGAGGGGACAACAGCCCGATAACCATGTCGAGGGGTTTGTACCTTGATAATCAAACAAGGAGGTAGTGCCTTATTAACCAAGTTGAGGGATTAGTACCTCAATCACCAAGGGTGGTAGGGTATGAGTATCCACCAACCAATCAAGGGGTTCATACCCCGATAACCATGTCGGAGGGGGGGTGTTTGTACCTCGATCAACTAGGGTGGTAGGGTGAGACGATCCACCAACCAACCAAAGGGATTTGTACCTTGGTAACTTACGGGTTCTATATGTTGGTCTCTACTTAAACCTTGTATTATATCCTATGTAATCATGTTTTAATAGAGCATTGGTCATACATGCCATATTGCTAATATGCTACCATTGCCTACTATTACTCATTTTGATTATGATGCTTATCTCTTGTTGCATTGTACCTACATACTTAGCATATTCATACATACAAATGCATACTTTATGCCTAGATGATGCTATTATGTTGGTACTAGAGCCCCACTTGATCCTACTCCTCCACGTGGCTAGTATGATATCTCTCAAGCTCTTTGGTGAGTCCTCCATTTCGAGAACGATGCTTATGATCTCATACTACGTTCAAAGTTTCTATTTTTTTTATGTATATGTTGATAAGGAGGGTGAGTCAGGTAGCTTGTCTTAGCTAAGTATCTAAGTTTTAGAGGTGTTGTTGGACATGTTATGTATAATGCAATAAGCTTGACTGTCTCTTCACTCTTGATATTTATGATAAAAAAGTTGTCACTTTGCCCCGTTTACCCCTATTTACTATTTCTTGTTATATTTTGTTACTCCCCCCTACACTATGTCATGTTTAGGCCTTAAGATTGGGTCGTGACAAACTTGGTATCAAAGCACTAAGTTGTTAGATCCTCAGAGTCCAACACACCCTTTTAGTTAGAGTTTTATTCATGATTGTGCTGTGCACCACAACTATGATTAGCAGGCAATGAGGCATTTCAAGAAATGTTTCCCTTCTTTATGTTCTAAGTCATGTATAAAGTGGAAATAAGGTTTTTCCTCCCTAACGATTGTTCCTTGTTATGCAAGATCATGCCTAATATAAGATGAAGAAGGTCTCGCACTCTCGAGGAGCTACCATCTTATGTTGAGCTCCGGATGCTCTTACATTGCTTGCATAAGATGTGGCTAATCAAGTAAATCAAGGAGCCCAAGTCACTCATGCTCCTACACCGGCTTCTCTCATGAGAGACTTCATAAGGATGAATCCCTTGAAAGTCCATGGGTCAAAGGTGGATGAAAACCTTCAAGAGTTCATTGATGAGGTACACAAGGTTTTGGCTATTGTGGGTGTTAGATCGGAGGAGAAGGTAGAGTTGGTGGCTTACCAACTAAAAGGGGTAGCATAAATATAGTTTAATCAATGGAAGGATGAGAAGGGAATCAACAATCTAGTGCGTTGGTATGAGTTCAAGGCGGTGTTTCTTAAGTAGGTCATCCCACTTGAGCATAGAAATCCAAATTGGTGTAGTTTATGAATTTGAGACATGAGTCTATGAGTGTAAGGGAGTATTACCTCAAGTTAAATAACCTCTCTAAATAAGCTCCCCACTTGGTGGCCGACCCAAGGTCTAGAATGAATAAATTTGTGATGGGCGTTTCCGATTTAGTTAGTGAGGAATAACGATTTGCTATGTTGATTAATGACATGGACTTGTCCTGGTTGATGACCTATGCCAAGTAAATGGAGAAGGAGAAATTGAGAAAGAAGAGGGATAATGATACTAAGTGGGCTCGCTTTGACGGTATGTTCCAAAGTCGAAAAGGTGGCAGATTCCATCAAGGCCAAGGGTCTTCTCATACTTCTAATAGGGGGTTTGCCAATGACGTCCAAAAAGCCCAAGGTGTTGGGGTTGTGTTCCCTAATGGTGTGTGTCCAAAATATGGTAAGGGTCAGGGGGCCCATGTTTGAGAGACACTAATACATGTTATGGGTGTGGAGAAGTTGGTCACAAAAAGATTGAATGTCCTTCTAACCGCAACAAGGGCAAGGAGGTTTATATACAATGTGCTAGTGCAGTTCCTTTGGGGAGAGGAGGCCGACAAGATGTGCCTTAAGGCATAATTAGTTTTATTCTTTACATGGTAGTTAAGGGGTTGATGCGGTTCCTAATTTTATTATCGGTATGTTAAAAGTCTTTGACTTTGATGTGCATCCATTGATTTATCCGGGTGCCACTCTTTCTTTAGTTATCCCTTTTTTTTTCTAGAAAGTTTCATATTGAGCTCGAATTATTGTTTGAGTCATATTAGGTGTGTACTCTTATTGGTGCATGTATTGTTGCTAGAAAGGTCTATAGAAATTGTCCCATTTCCATCTTTCATAAAATATTGCCTTGTGATCTTGTTGTGTTCGATATGGTTGATTTTGATTTCATTCTTGGGATGGAATGGTTGCATGTATCCTATGCCTCTTTATTTTAGAACACGTAGGGTCAAATTACAATTCTGAAATGAACCCATTCATGAGTGGGAGAGTCATGATGTGGTGGTCAAGGGTAGGTTCATCTTTTGCATTAAAGCCCATAAGTTGATCTCTAAGGGGTGTCTTCATAATCTTGTGAGGGTTAAGGATATGGAATCTAAAGTCCTTCCCATAGAGTCAGTTTTGGTGGTAAATGAGTTTCTTGATGTCTTTCCAAATGACCTTCTCGGTGTTCCTCCAGAGAGGGAAATAGATTTTGACATAGACCTCCTCCTTAATACTCAACCAATTTCTATTTCCTCTTACCATATGGCCCCGGTGGAGTTAAACGGGTTAAAGAATCAATTGAGGAACTTGTTGGAGAAGGGTTTCATTAGGCCTAGCCAAGAACCTTGGGGCGCACCAGTGTTGTTTGTGAAGAAGAAGGATGGGTCTCTTAGAATATGTATTGACTACTCACAACTTAGTAGGGTCACCATCAACAATAGGTATCCTCTTCCAAGATTTGATGATTAGTTTCCCCAATTGCAAAGCTCTAGCCACTTCTCTAAGATTGATATTCGGTCCAAGTATCATCAAGTGAAGGTAAGGGACTGTGATATTCCTAAGATGACTTTTCTGACTAGGCATGGGTATTTTGAGTTTGTTGTGATGTCTTTTGGGTTGACCAATGCATTGTCCATCTTCATGGAACTTATGAATAGGGTCTTCAAATCCTACCTTGATTCATTTGTTGTGTTCTTTATTGATAATATTTTGATCTATTCTCATAGTGAGGAGGAGTACATGGGCTATTTGAGGGTAGTGTTACAAAAGTTGAGGGAAGAGAAGTTGTATGCTAAATATAAGAAGTGTGAATTTTTGTTTAAATAAATTGCCATTCTAGGTCATGTGGTGTCGGGATATGGTACTAAGGTATATCCTAAAAAGACGGATGTGATTAGAAATTGGCCTAGGCCATTGACCCTGTCAGATATTAGGTGCTCCTTGGGCTTAGGAAGTTACTACCGGAGGTTTGTGAATGGGTTCTCTTTTATTGCTTCTCCTATGACAAAGTTGACTCAAAAGAAATCCAAATTTTTGTGGTCCGATGAGTTTGAAAGGAGTTTCCAAACATTGAAAGATAAGATTAGGTCTGCTCTTGTATTGTTACTTTTAGAAGGGCTAAGGGGATTTGTTATGTATTGTGATGCTTCCCAGGTTGTTTTGGGTTGTGTGTTGATGCAAAATCTTAGGTCATAGCTTATGCTTCTAGACAACTCAAATTGCATGAAAAGAATTATCTTACCCATTATCTTGAGTTAGCCGCCATTGTATTTGCATTAAAGATTTGGCATCACTATTCCTATGTGGTGCATATTGATATGTTCACCGATCAGAAGAGCCTCTAATTTGTTTTCATTCAAAAGGATCTCAACTTTAGGCAAAGAAGGTGGTTAAAACTTCTTAAGGATTATGATATGAGTATGCATTATCATCTCGGTAAGGCTAATGTTGTGGCAGATGCTTTGATTAGGGTCTCTATGGGTAGTTTAGCTCATGTTGATGACGGAGTCATAGGGGTGGCTAGGGAGGTCCATCGATTGGCTAGATTCAGAGTTAGGTTGGATGAGGGTGATGGTGTTGTTATTGTTGTTGTTGATGGTTCTAAATCCTCATTGGTTAAGGGGGTAAATGCTAAGCAAGATCTTGATCCCTCCTTGTTAGAATTGAAGGCCTTGGTGAAAGGGGGCAAGGTAGAGGTTTTCTTCTAAAGGAGAGAAGGTGCCCTTAGATACCAAGGTAGGTTGTGTATGCGTTGTGTTAATGGATTGAAAGAAAAGATTCTTGATGAGGCTTATGATTATTCTTACTCTATTCACCCGGATTCTACTAAGATGTATAGAGATTTGAGAGAGGTGTATTGGTAGGGAGGTATGAATAGGGACATTGCCAAATTATTATCTGGTTACCATAGTTTCAAACAGGTCAAAGCCAAACATCAAAGGTCGGGTGAACTAACCCTAGACATAGAGATTCCTACATGAAAGTGGGAAGAGATTAATATGGATTTTGTTGTTGGATTGCCCAAGACTACAAAGAGTTTTGATTCCATTTGGGTTATGGTTGATAGGATGACAAAATCGATTCACTTACTTCCGGTTAGGACTATATATAGGGCTGAACATTATGCAAGGTTGTAAATTCATCACTTGGTCAGATTACATGGGGTTCCTTTGTCCATCATATTGGTTCGTGGTGCACAATCCACTTCACACTTTTAGAGGTCCTCCAAAGAGGTCTTAAAACCAAGGTAAAACTTTGTATAGCCTTTAACCCTCAAATGGACATCCAAGCCAAATAAACTATCCAAACACTTTAGGACATGCTTAGGGCTTATGTATTTGAGCTTAAGGGTAGTAGAGATGATCATGTTTGAATGAATTAGTTCGCATATACCAATAGCTATCATTCTATCATCAGAATGTCTCCTTTTGAGGCTCTCTATGGTGGACATTGTAGATCCCCGGTTGGGTAGTTTGAGGTTGGAGAGGTGGCTTTATTGTGTCTAGATATGGTCATGGATGCTATGAAGAAGGTAATCATGATTAGATAAAGGTTGAAAACAGTCCAAAGTTTCCAATGTGAGAAGAAGGAATCTTGAGTTTAAGGTTGGTGATTGGGTCTATTTAAAGGTGTCACCCATGAAGGGTGTGGTTCATTTTGGTAGAAAGGGAAAGTTAATCCCTAGATATATGGGTACTTATAAAGTAATGAGAAGGATTGGTAAGGGTTCCTACGGGTTGGATTTGCCTAGTGAAATGTCATTGGTTCATCCGGTCTTTCATGCATCTATGTTGAGAAAGTGTGTGGGCAATCCTAATGCTATTGTGCCCCTTGATGTTGTGGGCCTAGTTGAAGATAAATTGATATATGAAAAGGTTCCCATTGAGATCTTGAATAGATAAGTGAAGAGGTTGACGAACAAGGAATATGCTTCCATTAAGGTCCTTTTGAAGAATCAACAAGTCAAAAGTGCTACATGGGAGGCTGAAGCAGAATTGTAAAAATAATATCCTTTTATCTTTCATCCTATTCAAGCCTAAAGTACTAATTCTAAGTCTTCTATGTGATTTCACGTCTCATATTCCAGCCCATAAGTCATTTGCATGCATCAATGTGACAAAGTTTATTGTTAATTTTACACTTATGTGGAGATTTTGAAAATAGAGTTTTAAGTATGTTATTCTTTTCGGGGTTGATTTATCCATGATTACTCCACTAATATATGTTTCTTTGACATTCATGGATGAATGTTTCCAAGGAGGTAGATACTGAAACGATCCCAAAAAGTGCTCGAAAATGTGCCTAAAAAATGCGTAGAATCATAATTTCTATATATCTCAAAATTCATATAGGATATTGAAAATTCGACTTCATATTCTTAATTATTTGTTCAAGTTGAGTGAGAAATGGGTCTATTCGAGCAAACAAATTGCAATTCCATTTTTCCAAAATTTTGATTTACAGAATCAATCCGCAACACTGCCGTGATGTGCAACCATCGTGTAGCTATGTAAATCTTTCCTCCGCAACAGGGATTCTGACCTGGGTATTTTATTGCCAGTGACTTTATCTCATTTCAAGGCTTTTAGGTCTTGGGCCTAAGTTTTCCCATGCGTGAAAATACCTACACTTGGACTTATTTCACCCTCATATAATTCAAGACATTCCCAAATACACTCCTAAACACTTAGACAGTAGTTCATTTGCAAATTTCAATTCTCGAGACTAATCTAGATTCTAAGGTTCCCATTCAAGCTTAAAGTCTCCATTTCCAATCTTCTTTAAGAATTTCGCAAAGCTATGGTATATGGGTTTCTTTCACCCAATATGCCCAAGCTTTCTTTTACATAAATTTGCATGATTTAAAGTTGATTTACTCATAGGTCTTACTTATTATGGAATTTACTGCACACTTTGTTGGGGTTTCATTAAATTATGATTGTTTTAGCATGTTTCGAGCAATGAATTTATGATCTATTTTAAGATTTGAAGAAGGATTTTGATGTATATTGTTTGAGGGTGTTACCATGTATCTAATAATGGTTTTACATGGAACTTTCTAGCATGCTTACACTCTCGAATTGCATGGTTTTACACTAGTACTACACATGCTAAGCGTTTGATAAAATGTCCGGTTATGGTTTCTTGAGGAATTAAAGGTCCAATTCATGTTTTATTAGTTGAATGACTATATAATGATGAAAGGGACATATGTATATGATATTTTCCTATAGAAAGTTTGAATGTGACCATGCCTAACTCGAGGGGGACAAGAGCCCGGGTAGCCTTGCCGAGGGGTTTGTACCCTGATAGTCAATCAAGGGGCTAGTACTTTGATAACCGGGTTGAGGGGTTAGTACCTCAATCAACATAGGTTATAGGGTGTGAGTATCCACCAACCAATCAAGGGGTTTGTACCTTGATAACATAACGGGAGGGGGGGTTGTTGCTCGGTCACCAGGTATGGTAGGGTGAGACAATCCACCAACCAACTGGAGGGCTTTGTACATTGGTAACCTATAAGTTCTATATGTTGTTCTCTTCTTACATCATGTATTATGTCCTATGTAAGCACGTTTTACTAGACCATTGATCATACATGTCTTATTACTAATGTGCTACCCATTGCCTACTATTATGCATTTCGGTTATGATGCTTATCTCTTGTTGTATTGCATCCTACATGCTTAGTATATTCAAATATACTAACACATACTCTATGCCTACATGATGTTACCATGTCGGAATCGGGGCCCCACTTGATCATCCTTATCCACGTGCCTAGTATGGTATCTCTCAAACTTTTTTTTGTATCCTCTATTTTAGGGACGATACTTATCATCTCATACTATGTGCTAAGAATATATTACTAGTATGTATATGTAGACTATGAGGGTGAACCAGTAGCTTATCTTGGCCCCAGCTAAGTATTTAAGTTTTAGAGGTGTTGTTGGACTTGTTATGTATAATGCTATGATCTTGACTCTCTCTTGACTCTTGATGTTTGTGATATGAAAGTTGTCTCTTAGCCCCATTTTCCCCTATTAGCTATATCTTGTTGTATTTTATTGCATACACAATCAAGGATGTATAATGATATGTTAAGAGGCTTAATTAGGGTTCGTTTGGGTTCCCCCTTGCGCTATGTCACATCTAGGCCCTAGGCTTGTGTTGTGACCTATAAATAGTCCTCAAAGTCCAACATGCCGCATCAAGTAGAGTCTTATTCATGGTTTTAAGTGCACCACATTTATGGGTAGAAGGCTACAAGGCGTTTTAGGAAATATTTCACTTTTCCATAATTCACAACGTGCCATAGAACTTGCCTCAAGATTTCATATCTCCATAACTCCCTACCAAATAGGGAGAGTTTTCTTGGGCCCATAATATAGTCCCGGCAAGAAAGATATCGTAGTTAATCTTATAGATGAGGTCAAAAGGGAGTTAGTAAAGGATGTGCATGTTTGACAATCTTGCCCTTTCGGATATTCGAAGTTTTCTTGGGATGGATGGTTATTATGGAAGGCAATTGAGAGTGTAGTATAAGCATATTTACCCGACTTATGATCTTGAGTGAGCGGTGGTGGCATTTTCCTTGATGATATGGAGACACTATTTGTATGGGGTGTATGTTGATGATTTCACCAACCACAAGAGTTTGCAATATGTGTTCACTCAAAGGGATGTTAATTTGAGACAAAAGAGATGGTTAGAAATCCTTAAAGACTATGACATTAGGGTACAATATCATCCTAGCAAGGCAAATGTTGTAGCCTATGCTTTTAGTAGGCTATCTATAGGAAGTTGGCTCATATTGATGAAGGAAAGAAAGAGTTGGTAAAGGATATTCACTGTTTGGCTAGACTAGTGTTATGTTGGTTAACTCTAATGTTGGTGGTATTCATGGTCACAATGAGGCCAAATCTTCAGTAGTTGTTGATGTTAAGGCTAAGTAAGATCTATAGCCATCATTGATTGAGTTGAAGAAGTTAGTTGTCGAAAATAAGATAGAGTTCTTATCACAAGGAGGAGATGGTGTACTTTTGTATCAAGATCGGTTATGTGTTCGGGATGTCGATGATCTTAGGAGGGTGATCATGAGTGAAGACCAAAATACTCATTATTATATTCACCCAGGATCTACTAAGATGTATCGAGACTTAAGGGAAGTGTATTGGTGGCATGCCATGGCGATAGACATAGCCAAGTTTGTATCTGCATGCCCTAATTTTCAACAAGTAAAAGTAAAGCACCAAAGTCCTGGTGGTTTGACTAAAGATATTGAAATTTCTAATTGAAAGTGAGAAGATGTGAACATAGATTTTGTGGTCTGTTTGCCTCTAACCCAAAGGCAATTGACTCAATTTGGATTATTATTGATTGGATGACAATGTTGGCTCATTTCCTATTAATCAAGATTACCTTTAGTGTTGAAGGTTATATAAGGTTGTACTACCAAAGGTTGGTTAGATTGCATGGTGTATCTTGGTCTATCAATTAAGACCGTGGCACCCAATTCACTTCTTGCTTTTGGAGGTCATCTCAAAGAGGACTTGGTACTAAAAGTTGATGAGGAAAAGGTTGAAGACGACCTTAATTCACCAAAAGTACTATTCAGATATCAGGAAGGGTGTAATGCGTTCTGGAAATAAGGGCAAGTTAAGTCACCAATATATAGGTCCTTATGAGATTGTTGAAGCAAATTGAGAATGTAGCTTATAGGTTGGATTTTCCTCTGAACTTGAGTTCTATTCACCTAATTTTCCATGTGTCTATGTTGGGAAAGATGGTTAGTGCTCTTAGTGCTATTGTGCCTTTGGAAGGTGTTGAGGTTGAGAAGAACCTGTCTTACAAAGAAGTTCTAGTTAAGAGTTTTGATAGGGAAGTAAAGCAGCTTCGTAATAAGAATGTGACTTCACTTAAGATACTTTAGAGAAATGAACATGTGGAGAATGCTACATAGAGGTGGATTTGGACATGACAAAACGATATCCCCGCCTTTTCCAATCTACTCAAGCCTAAGGTATTAGGTTCTTCCTTTTCCAAGTGTTCCTAATTCTGTCACTCTTGAGTTTCATGACATGACATGCATACATGTGCACGAAAATGACTTTTAAGAAGTTTTGAATTATTTAAATAAGTTTTGATATGAGTATTAATCACTATGATTTTCAAGTGATGAAATATGAATTTTATCTTGTTTTTGAATGTTTCATGTTCTAATTCAAGGCTTTCAAGCCTAGTTCTAGCACATTCGATGATGAATGTTCCCAAGGGAGAGATGATGTAAGGACCTGGACTTTGTACAACTTTGATGGAGCTTAGAAATTTGGTTTTGAAAAGTTTTATAATAAGGTGATGCTTCATGAAAGCCTTCACAGTCCATATGGTGCTTAACAGACCGTGTGGATCCTCCTGGAAGTGGTCCTTTGCCTTGTTTTGGGTGTGAAGGCCTTAATGTGGAGTTTGGGACCAAGGCATACAACACTTGGACCACATGCGGTCACTGTGAGGCCATACGGACCGTATGGTAGCCTTGGGCTTGAGACTCCACACTTTTGAGCCTATGTCAAGTGGTATTATCCCTTTCACGGACCATTTGGTGCTTCACGGTCTGCAAGGCCATTTCATAAGGGTGTTGGAGTGAAATTTTGCTATATATTAGATCACCATCTTGAAACTTTATCATGAAGAATTTTTCCTAAGTGAAATGGTATGTAGGGGTACACAGACCTATAACTTGGTACAGTCCTTACCACCTTTTGTGTGGGGTGCCTAGGTTGAATTTTTCTAAGGCATGGAATCTTCAATCTCAAGCTAATTTCACTTTCAAACCCACAATTCAAGCTTATTTATATGGTTTAGGGTCATCATTGACCTCTTTCATCAAGTCAAGTTCAAATCAATTCCATTGGCTAAACGTTTCACAAGAACCAATAGAAGATGTAATGACCCGTTTAGTCATGTTGATATAGAGTTTTGTATGTTATAAAAAAAGAATATATACCATAAATTTTAAAAGGGCTTTTTGGACTATTCAACAGTTTTCATTATTTAGTTAAGGGGTAATTTTAGATAATTAAATTAATTAATGGGTTAAATTGATAGTTTGGATAATACTCTATATCACTTATCCTAAATTAATTAAACAAGTAGTAGGATTTATCACTTTAGTTTATAAATAAATAAATACATTAAAGAAAAGAAGGGTTGAAGGGATTAATTCCCAAAGTAAATAAAGAAAAGAAGAGCTGCTAAGTAGCAAAGGGAAAAGAGAAAAATAGGCGCACACAGAAACAAAAAGAAAAGCTTGCAGCTTCTTGTGAAACTGTAGACCAAGGTTATGCATTATATTATTAGTAGTAGTAGTACTATGTTATATTGTGAAAAGAATAAAAAATTAAAAAGTAATATATGTGTATGATGTAATTGGAAAGTTACAGTAAATAAATTCAATCATTTCCTTCATTCTTCCTATGTATAGTATAATCTTGGTTTTCAATACTCAATTATTTTATGATTTATTTTTTTAATATATCAAGATATGTAATTTGATAATAATTATATTATATTATATTATGCCATGATTATTGATAAATCGGATAATGAGATTTATGAGACTAATTCCACAAAAGAGATTATTTTATACGTGGAACAAAAAGATTTTCAAT
>JAOTQJ010048534.1:0-14646 GCA_025642045.1 Solanum sejunctum
GGTTGTTATTGAGGTAAAGGCTAAGCAAGATATAGATCCATTATTGGTTGAATTGAAGAAATTAGTTTTCAAAAAGAAAATAGAGGTGTTCTCCTAAGGGGGAGATGGTGCGCTTCGATATCAAAATCGATTATGTGTTCCTTATATGGATGATCTTAGAAGAGTAATCACGAGTGAAGCCCACAACTCTCGGTATTCCATTCATCCAGGTTCTACAAAGATGTACTGGGATTTAAGGGAGGATTGATGGCATGGTATGAAGAAGGATATAGCCAAGTTTGTATCGACTATCCTAATTATCAACAAGTGAAAGTAGAACACCAAAGGCCCGGTGGTTCAACTAAAGACATCTAGATTCCTACTTGAAAGTGGGAAGATATGAATATGGATTTCCTGGTTAGTTTACCTTGGACTCGAAGGCAATTTGATTCTATTTGGGTTATTATTGACTGGATGACTATGTCGGCTCATTTTCTACCGGTCAAGACCAATTTTGATGCTGAATGACTATGTGAGGTTATACATCCAAGAGTTGGTAAAGTTGCATGGTGTGCCTAGGTCTATCATATCGGACTATGGTACCCAATTTACTTCTTTATTTTGGAGGTCGTTTCAAAAGAGGGCTTAGTACTAAGGTAAAGTTGAGCACCGCCTTTCATCCTCAAACTGATGACAAGCCGAGAGGATAATTCAAACTTTAGAGTATGTGTTATAGGCTTGTGTATTGGAGTTCAAGGGTAATTGAGATGACCATCTACTACTCATTGAGTTTACGTCTAATAATAACTCTCATTCTAGTATTTGTATGACACGTTTGAGGCTTTGTATGGTAGGAAATGTAGGTCTCTGGTAGGGTAGTTTAAGTTGGCAGAGATAGCTTTGATTGGTCCAAATTTGGTGTTAGAGGTCATAGATAAATGAAAGTTGATTAGGGAAAGATTGAAGATGGCTCAAAGTCGTCAAAAGTCCTAGTTGGATGTTAGGAAGAGGGACCTTGAGTTTCATATAGGTGATTGGGTGTATGTGAAGGTCTCAACTATGAAGGGTGTGATGCTTTTTGTAAACAGGGAAAGTTGTGTCCTCGGTATGTAGGCCCTTATGAGGTTGTTGAGCTAATTGGGAATATGGATTATAGGTTGGAGTTGCCTCCGAATTTGAGCTCTATTCATCTGGGATTCTATGTATCTATGTTAAGAAAGTTGTTTGGTGATCCTAGTGCTATTATGCCTTTTGATGATGTTGAGGTTGAGGAGAACTTGTCTTATAAGGAAGTTTTGGTAGAGGTTTTGGATAGGTAAGTGAAGCGGCATCTTAACAAGGACGTGACTTTGATTAAGATGCTTTGGAGAAATCAGCATGCGGAGAGTGTTACATGGGAGGTGGAGCTGGACATGATGAAGCGATATCCCCATCTTTTTCAATCTACTCAAGCCTAAGGTATTAGTTTCCTCCTTTTCCCAAGTGGTCCTAATTGTTTCACTCTTGAGTTTCATGACACAACATGTATACATGCGCACCAAAATGATTTCTATGATGTTTTGAATGATTTTAATACATTTTAATATGAGTTTTAATGACTTTGTGATTTTCAAGTAGTTAAAATGCATTGTATCTTGTGATTTAATATTTATGTCCTAAGTTAAGCTTTTCAAGCCTTGTTCTTGCACATTTAAGGATGAATGTTCCCACAAGAGAGATGATCATGTAAGGACCCGGATGTTATATGGCCTTATTAGAGCTTGAAAATTTTAATTTTAGAAAGTTTTGGACCAAGGTGAGCTCCATAGGATCTCTCACGGTCTCTGTGAGGTCACAACCCATGTGAGCCTCCATGAAGCCACCCTTGGCCCCATGAGGAGTGTTTGGCTTTAAACATAGAGTTTTAAACTAAGGCACACCACACATAGACCCCTCACAATCCATGTGACACATCATAGACTGTGTGGTGGGCCGTGTGGTGGCCTTAGCTTGAAATGTCATAAGTTTTTGAGCTAAGTAAAGTGACATAACCAATGATATGATCCGTGTGGAAGGATACAGTCTGTATACCCCTCCATATGGGCTCTAAAGTGAAATTTTTCTAGGTATAGAATCATCGTCTTGGAGCCTTATCTTGGTGATTTTTCTAAAAGAGGTGGAATAGGCAATGCTATGGCCCGTGTGGGCTTGTACTGCTCGTGTAGCCTTCCGTGGGAGTGATTTCGTTGAAAAATTCTAAGTATAGGATTACCGTTATGGACCTTCGTCAAGTGAAATTTTTCTAGTGTTGGTTCACGAAAAAGTATACGGTCCGAGTGGTGTGTCATGGACCATATAGTCCTCCTTGAAACATGGATTTTAATTTTTCAACTAATTTCATTGATAGCATTTTTGTAATTATGGTTTGTAGCTTCCTCTACTAGATATAATCTTAATTGGATAATGTGTCAGATATATTACTAATATGGCTAATACATCAATAATATGGCTAATATATGCATAAATATCTAATAATGCGTAAATCTCCAACACATGTGCATATTTATTCACATACTTATACATTTATCAAATGCAATAATAAAAATAAGTAAGATATAATTTTAAGTCAATAATATGATAGATATATTAATAATGGAATGGATACTTTAATAATTCCAATTTGATCCAAAATAACCTATTTCTCATCTAGTTTCTCATTAAGGTAACAATTATTGCATAATCCTCCTTCCATTTGCAATAAATAACATATTATATTTTTCTTTTGTTCATCAAAGTTATTGAATTCTCAAATTTGAGTGGCTGAAAATATATCGAGAATTACAATTGATAATTTTAATGTTGTTTATCTAGCAACAATAAATAAATATTCTTCTCATTTGGAGAATTACTAGATATAGAAGAAAATACGAAATCAATGGTATTTTACCTTGACTTTTAAAAATTACAAGAGAAACAAATTAAAATCTATCATAAATACATGATTTTGAATAATGGTTAAATAGTCACAAACCTCAATGTCACAATCTGAATTCAAGCCATGATAGAGCCTACTATAACCACCGAGTAGAAAAGTCAAATTCAAAATTTAAGATTTGCAGAAGACAATTGTCTAAAATATATATAAATAATAATAAATAGAAAAAAATAATATAATAAACGAAATTGGGTCTAAGCATAGATATGTAACACGACATAAAATATACTAACTGCTCGAAATATAATCAAAATATATTAATAGCATTTTTTAAATTATGGTTTGTGACTTCCTCTACTACCTAAAGACTTCCTAATGACCTAAACTTCATTCCTCTCATTCAAATTCATTCCTCACATTTAAAATTCTTTTGCATTTCTTTCAAAGAACACTTGTGGGTTTTGAGCTTCGGAATTAGGGAAGGGCTCTTTTTTCACCGAATTTCTTCTTGAATCTTCTCTATTAGCTAAGATATGTAGGATTGGTTCTTGATCCTTTCAACCAAGTGATTTTTATGAATTTTAGTTTACTTTAAATATGAGTTTTGAAGAATAAGGTTTATTAATTCAATTTATATATGAGCTATGTTTATTTATTAATTTTAAAGTGAATTAAGCCTAAATATGATGAAATACATTGAGGTTATGAAGTTATGAAAGTGCATGTCCTCTTTAAAACTTGATTTGTGCATGGATAATCTTTATTATGATTTAAATGTGAATTTTACTTATATCTTTACTTGAATTTCATAATTTATTGTTGATTTAAGTTTGAAACTCTATTACTCATGCTAATCTCATCTCATTCATGGCATATGCATATATGACTATGATTTTTATGAAGTTTATGAAGTGGGTTAAGCCCAATTATGTTTATGGATATGATTTTGATAAGATTATGATTATGACAAGTATGTGGTCATATAAATGTCTATGATTAAGGCTCATTAAGTAATTATGGGTGCTTACACCACTATGTTTTAAGGAGCATCGATTGAGGTTTGAGGAGGGGTGGGCTATCCCTAAGGGTCCATACTCATTTCTCAAGAAGGTTCCCCAAAGGAGATATTCCTATGCATGAAAAGTATTACATGAAGAATGTTTTGGCTTTTTAGTCTAAGATGCATGATTATGAAGAATGTGATTTGGCCATTATGCATAATTATACATGTAAGCGATTTGAAATCCTTAAGCCTCTTTTATAACATGACAAATATATGTATGCTAGTGGGATGATGACCTAGCACCGATAGGATTAGAGGCAGGGTGGACTATCCTCAAGGGTCCATACTTCTTTCTCTTGAACTATGTGTCTAAGATAGGTATATATTTATTCCCCAAGGGAGAAAGAAATGAAAAGAAAAGAAGAAGGTTAAAGATCTACCTTTGGAAAGTAGGTCATCTCTTTATCCGTTGTTGGGGAGACAATGGGGTTCCAAGTAGAGCTTACTTAGTCTCATGTCAGTTATCTTCCCATCCTCATTATATATGAAGTATGTTCACATTCATGCATCATGTATTTCATGGTATATTGATATACTGTTCTCTTGTTGTATGATTTTTTCTATATATGTGCCCTTGTCATCTAATAATGAAATGCAGGTTTAAATGAGGTCATGTGCATTGCATGGTCGCATACTTAGTACATTCAAGTGTACTAACGCATAATTTTTTCTACATGATCTAACCATGTATGGATCGAGGAGTACATTCATCCACTATATGACATTTAGCTAGGATCTTGAGATTTGCTTGTCGTGGTGAGTCCTATCTTCCAAGGACAATCCACCATTCCTCTACCTATGGTACTTTGTTTATGTTATTTACTTCAAGGGTGAGCCCGAGACATGTTTTGGCTCTCGTCCTATCTCATGATTATAGACATCGTTGGACAACTTGTAGTATCTTGCTTGTTTATATGCTAAGTGTTGTATTTGGAGATTTTGCTTCTACATATAGTTATGTAATAGTTATGATATTGTGGATTGATTATGAGCTTCTTTTATGGATTCATGTTTGCAAAAGATCCTAAATCCCGCATTGCTTCCATAGCGTGAGTCATACCCGCATTGTCCCCATAGCGTGAGTCATACTTATCCGTCCCTTAGTCTTTATGTGATACATGTTAATGAATCCATATTAATTCCTATACCTATGACGTCCCTATAGTGTGAGTCATACTTTTTCGTCCCTTAGAACTATGCGTTTACTGCTTCAAGTACGCTTCCGAATAGATGATGTATGTGAAAGATGCTATGAGGGTTGTTTGGGGACTCTAGGGTTCCTATTTACCATGTTACTTCTAGTTCCTAGGTCTGAGTCATGACATATTTTTTCTTGGTTATCTAAGATATATGAGATTGATTCATGGTCCTTTTCAACCATGAAGACCCCAAATTCTTTTAGACTTGATTTTATGAAATTGAGCTTACTTTAAACTTGGATATTTTAGATTATTACTTATTTGATTCAATGAGATATGAGCTATCTTCAATTATTATTTTTAAAGTGATTTAAGACCTAATATGAAGAATTTCATTGATGTTATGGGAATTTGGATATGCATGTCCCCTTTACAGTTTGATTTAAGCTTGGGTAATCTAAATTTTGATTTAAATGTGGATTTACTTATGGATATACTTAAATTTCATATTGTATTATTGGTTTAAGTTTGAATCTCATATTATTTATGGCATATGCATTTATGAGCTTTGGTTATTATGAAGATTATGAAGTGGGCTATGACCCAATTATGTTTATGAATATGATTTTGATGAGAGTATGATTACGATAAGAATGTGATCACATAAATGTCTATGATATGACTCTTTGAGAAACTCTAGGTATTTACACCACTTTGATATATGTGAATGAACTATTCCTATGTATGAACGGTTGATTTGAAGTATGATTTGACTCTTTAGTCCAAATATGAATAATTATGAAGAATGTTTGGCTTTTAAGCCTAAGTATGGATTGAAATGATTTGAAAAGACTAATACCTCTTTTGAAAGCATGTATATATATATATATATATATTCTTATGGGATGATAACTTAGCACCGACCAGACTTGTGGGAGGGAGGCTATCTCCAAAGGTCCAGTGCCCAAGTCCCACAACTATTTGCTACCATAAGTATTTGTTTATGGTAGCCTGTTACCGAAACAGGGGTGCTCATAAGGTACGGTTATAACTTTATATGATTTGATATTAAAATTTTATCCAAAATAGGGGTTCCCGTAAGGAAGGTTGTTTCTCCGAAATTGGGGTGCCTGTAAGAAGAAGTATGGTCTACCTTTGGCAAGTAGATCACCTTTTATCCGGTGTGGGAAAGATATCAAAATTTTAAGTAATAGCTCGCTTGGTCTTATATATCAGTTCAGGTGTCATCCCCTTTATGTTGAAGTATTTTGGCATTGCATGCATCATGGATTTCATGGAATAATGATATATTAATCTTCCTTATTTATATACTTCTTTCTATGTATATGTGCGCTTGTCATCTAACACTGAATGCAAGTTTAATGAATTCACATGTATTGCATGCCCACATACTTAGTACATTCAAACGTATTAATACATACTTCTTACCTACATGATCTAACCATATAGGGACCAAAGACTATATCTATTCACCTTTTGATGGCTAGTTCGGATCGTGAAAGTGTTGTGGTGAGTCTTATCATTCAAGGGCAAGTCATCATCCATCTACCTATTATATTACTTCCGCTTATTTTTTATTTACTTTGAGGGTGAGCTGGGGACATGTCTTGGAACCCGTCCTATTCTATGACTTAGAGCCATTGTTGGACAATATGTAGCCTCTTGTATGGATATATGTTGTGTTTTGCTATTTGGAGATTAGGGTTATGACTATCTATTGAATATGAATATTATGATGTTTGTTTATGATATGACGTGGAAATGTGAAAAGTTCTAAGTCCCATTCTATCCCCATATCGTGAGTCATATTTACTCACCCCTTAGTTATTATGTGTTATGTGCTATGTGGATCATTCTAATCCCTATCCCTATAACATCCCATAGCGTGAGTGTTACTTTCCCGTCCCTTAGAACTATGTGTTTATTACTTCATTATGCGCTTCTAAATCAATGGCGTGAATGTGGATACTTTAAGGCTTGTTTGGGGATTCTCGAGTTCTCATTCGCCATGTCACTCCTAAACTCTAGGTCTGGGTGATGACAAATAACCACTCACATGGCTTATTGGCACAAAACTGCATTAAACAATAAAGTTATTAAGGTCAAAATGTGATTGATAAAGTCTTTGACATACAATAAGAATTAATGATTCATAGAAATATTATATTTCACCAATAATTTAATAAGTTAAATTTTATTGATCTAAGCTTGGTTCATAGCATAAAAGAGACCAAACTTCGTGCATTTCGTTCTTGCAAATCTAACAAGTGATATTCTTCATCTATAATTTTTTTTCAAATATGTGAGAAATTGTAAGTGATTTAATATATTTCAAAAGAATTGTTTTAAAATATATTTTAACATATTTTCAAATAGTGTATTTGAAAATTATTTAAGATATAATTTTGAGGAGTCACATTTTTTGTAACTTAAAGGTGTGGTAAAGTTGGCAATTTCATATAATTTCTTAGGAATTTACTTTGCCACTTGGCGAGGATGAACACTTGTCATGTAATGGCTTCTTGCATGAAGACAAGTGTCCACCCATGTGTCATTGTGGTTAGGCTGTTCTCTAGCTTATAAAGAGATTTTTTTAAAAAAAAAAAAAAAAATTGGGGATAGAAAAAGGGAAAACAGGAAGGTTATAAAGAGGCTATTTTATCCCTTAAAATATGGAGTAGAAAGCAAAAACATTGTGCTCCTCTTCCATTTCCATTTTCATATTTTGTTTAATAAAGCTAACTATTTTTATTTTATAAATTATCTTGCTTATGTTAATTAACTTGTTAATTTTTGTATCCTCTATTTAAATAAAGAAGACTTGTTTAATTCAGAGAAAATATTATATTATTAGATTAATTTTTTAGGACAGTGTCCAACATGATTCAATTTTAAACTAGCTAAAATATTATTATAATAGCATCTATTTAATTTTTAGTATTTTATATTTTGTTAAATATAAAATTATATTATTATTGTGATATCATTCACATTTTACCAGCATAATACCTTCTATATGATTAATGAATGTAGTGTTGGGGTCTACTTTACAACAAGCAACTTCCGTCAAGGTGGCAATAATTAACACCATTAATTTATGGTTAGTGAATAAATATATAATTTATGAGCATTCATCAATAACAACATAAGATTAGAATAATTGAAAGACAATCAATTTTTCATTTTGTTGTTGGACCAAAAAAGCGAATCAGTTACTAAGATGCTTCCATTTGTTATAGAGCCACCAACCACTTGATGCTCCTAATGTCAAATTTCTAATACTTGCGAAAAAAGAGCGGTGCAACGATCATCCAAAAATTGCTAAAAAAAAGTAACGTGTCGTTTAATTTGATCCGATCAGCCAAAATTATTTTTTAAAAAATTTGTAGATATATATAAATAAATATTTTTATATAATTACATAGAGTTAAACAAGTAAATACATATATTCTATGTGACCTCTTATGTGACAATTGACGTTCTACAGGTAATTTAGTATAAATTATGCCATGTAAGATATGTATGAGTATTTGTTCAATTTTATAAGCTTGATGTGTATTTGAGAACATTTAAATTAAAAAAATATAAATATTAGACAAGATTAAATTAAACAACATGTTTATATTATGCTTAATTAAAGACGTGCAACGTAGATACATTAGCCTAGAAGTAACGTTACAAAGACCTCATAGTTTATTATTTGCTTATTTATTTTTGACGTATTCTTTTTGCAGTATAATGAGAACCATCCAGGTTTGTCCACACCTTACTCTCAAAATTAGAATGCAAGTTGAGATAATGATACTTTTATTTGTTTATAATTTGACAAATTTGAGATAGTGATTGCTAAATTAGAATTTTTATGTTTACTATGTATGTTTTGTCGAATAAAATATAAAATAAAGAAATAAATTTTGAAATAGAGATGTGCATTTGATTTTTTAGTTTGTTTTGTATTATTAAATTACAAAATTTTGGTTTTTGTTTCGACAAAATTCATCCAATCTGAATCAATATAAATTGAATTTGATTCAATTCGATTTTTCTTTTCAATTCAATTCTTATGTTAGTTCGAATTGGGTCATTCAATTGTGTCATATGTATAAGAAAGCATGGAAATATAATGCAACATTGTATCTGAATGACAAAAAAGAATAATTGTTGTAAAGAATGAGAAACACTAAGGTCAAATCTCTTAAATACTTTGGCCAACAGACACTGCTGATAAGATAACAATATATAATTAATGAGATTGTCAAATACTTCTAATATGCCTATATGTATGAATAAGCATAATGGAACAAGATGACAAAAATAAATTTGCAGGTCTAGTATCATGATTAAATAAAATATAGGTATTATTTAATACATTTTGATTTCTTTATCAACCGTGTATTAAAAAATGAAATGTGTTATATAAAAACATAATATATACTCTATTAAATAATTTATTTTTCCGTTTTTATCAAAATCCAAAACAATATCAAGAAACCAAAATTTCTATATTTAAATCTTAAACAAAAACAAAAATAGAAAAACCAAACAAAATAAGTAACCAAAATAGTTGATTCATTGATTTAATTCGAATGAAACGCGCCGTACTTTCAATTTGTTATTTTCTTTCATTAATAGTGTATCCCCTAATTCTGGAGTTGGCTAACTTTGGCTTTGACACATTTGAAGAAGGAAAAAATTGGACTAATAGTATGAGTCAAGTTAATTATCTAAAGGGTAACTTTACGAAAATCATACGAGGTTGGCGCATCTCGTTGAGCGTGGAGAAGCATTGGAATACTTTAAAAGCTAATTATTTAGATTAATTTGTAATTATATTTATTATATTTTGGATCTCAGATATATATATTCACCTCTTTCAGATACATGTATCAATTAGTGTGTCTAATTAAGAGGTATAATTGAAAATCATCATTATTAATGAGTGTATTTAATTAAGAGATATAACTTAAAGCTATTAGCTAAGGAGAAAATCATGCTTGTAACAACTTTACAAGATATGACATATTGCAACTTATTAAAAAAAATCCTTCTCTTTTGATTGTTTGACGATTCAGCAAAGTGTTAGACTTCTTAACTCAGTTTGATGAATTATTATTCAAATGCACGGGTTATATGTTCTTTCGTCAAAGACATATAAACTTAATCAGATATGCTAATAAAAAAAATTAGATACATATGATCTTAATTGGATAATGTGTCAGATACATTAGTAATATGGATAATACATCAATAATATGGCAAATACATGCATAAATCTCTAATAATGCGTAAATCTCCAATACATGCACATATTTATTCACATACTTATACATTTAATCAAATGGACTGATAAAAATGAGTAAGATATAATTTTAAGTCAATAATGTGATAGATATATCAATAATATAAAGATACTTTAATAATTCCAATATGATCCAAAAGAACCTCTTTCTCATCTTCTTTCTCATTAAGGTAACAATTATTGCATAATTCTTAAATTTTAGTGGCTGAAAATATATCGAGAATTTCAGTTGATAATTTTTATGTTGTTTATCGAGAACAATAAATAAATATTCTTCTCATTTGGAGAACCACTAGATATAGAAGAAAACACTAAATCAATGGCATTTTACCTTGACTTTTAAAAATTACAAGAGAAACAAATTAAAATCCATCATAAATACATGATTTTGAATAATGGTTAAATAGTCACAAACCTCAATGTCACAATCTGAATTCAAGCCATGATGACGCCTACTATAACCACCAAGTAGAAAAGTCAAATCCAAATTTAAGATTTGCAGAAGACAATTCTCTATAATATATATAAATAATAATAAATAAAAAATAATATAATAAAAAAAATTGGGTCTAATCATAGATATGTAACACGACATAAAATATACTAACTGCTCGAAATATAATCAAAAGACAAAATGACGCTAAACTAACCACCTGGACATGATATCACCATGACAGGAACTACTAAATACAGAAAAGTTGATAAATGTATATAATACAAGAGTCTATTTGTCTAAAATGCAAAATACAAGTCAATACAAATAAAGGAAAGTAACAAGCCTCTGAGTGCTAAGAGCTCACCACTATCTGGATACGGTATTGCTATGCTACGGATGATCTGGGCATCTAGAGAGCAGCTCAAATTGGGAGATGCATCAAATGATGTGACAGTCACGAGGAGGTGAATTGAAATTTATTCGAAGTTGACTGAGTTTGATGAGTAGTCGACTAAGATAACAACTTACAAAAATAAGATAGAACGTAAAAAAAAATACAGCAATATATACTAGTTCAGATCACCAATGTGGTGTCTAGTCCAGTCCTCTTGGGTCCGTAAGGTTCCTTTAAGTTCCAAGTGAAAGAGAGTTTACAACCTATCTTTTTCTCTCAGTTTGATACACAGATACGAAATTTTTCAACTCCTCTTAAGATAGCCTAGTCTAGAAAACCTAACTCTTTTTCTTGCTTTGTTTACAATTGCCCACACAAGAGTACAATATTTTGTAGAGTAGAATTATAGAATTTTCAACCTAGATTTTGTAGAGTAGAATTATAGAATTTTCAACCTAGATTATTTTCTCAAAAGTACAAAGCTACTATGTCTAGAAGAGGGCTAATATAAGCGGCTTCCAACGAAAACTAGTCGTTGGTGATTTACATGACCCAAGGGAATTCTTCCAATTAAGGATGTTAGGGGAATCCTTAATTGGGGATACATCCATCCAAATTAGATGTCCTTTCCTCTTTCAGTTCTTCAATCTTCTCTTGATTGTTTGAATGCATTCTTTCTTCAACTCTTCAATCATCTCTTGATTGATTTGCTTTTCTTTTGTGATATTTTAGTGCAATCTTCGTGCAGTCTGAATTAAATCTCTTTCCTTTCACTAGTATTGTGGCATATTTGCTTTCCTTTCGGGTGTGTGATTTACTTTCTTCACTTTAAGGATGGATTCTTTCCTTCTCAATCTTCTTTTGAAGTAATCACTTCTAGAGTATCTTCTTTCCTTTTTGAATGTCCTGCAAATGAGATCATCAAAAATAATTAGATGCTAACAATCTCCCTTTTTGATGATAACATTTGGGGCTGTTATATGGATATTTCCTTGTTAATTAGTTAGCTCCCTCTGTCTTCGAGCTTCATAGGATTCTGAAGAGGGTCCCCCTATCTGTGTGAGTCCCAATCGACTTAGTTAATTCTTTATGTCCTTATACCTATTTTCTTAGACAGGGCATATGCAATCAAGTAGTACAAATAGAACAGAAAATAGACAACAACCAGTATAGCAATTATGGCAATATATATATATATATAACAACTAAACATATTCTCCCCTTAGCAGAATAAAAAAGGAGATATCAATATAAACATACAAAAAACATCTCAAGGGCAGAGAAGAGTAGTCTGGGGGGGGGGATAGATAACCCCAATATTATAGAGCAAAATATTATATTAGTAGGAAAAGAAAAGATCAATAACGACCTAGAAAGTATTTGAGGGTATTGAGCACGTTGCGATAGAAGGAGTCATAGGACTTTTTAGAGTCCTTAGAAAAAGCAGAGTAGGCATTATGGACGGAGACAATAAGTTTAGTGTTGGACGAGTTGACTCCTGAGTTCAGAGAGTCAACCAGCTTAATGAGCTTGTTCAAAGACCGTACGCCCTCTTTCTTGAGATCTTTCACTTTTATTCGCAACTTTCCTAAATCAGTACTTAAGTCCTTGCAGAGTCGTAGGATATTGGCCAGAGTTTCCTGCATTTCTTTCACAAAGTTGGTTAAAGAGAGAAGAGAAGCCTTGATTTTGTCTAACTCCTTTGTGAGCACAGCTGCCGAGTCCATAGAGATTTTAGTCAATTTGGGTGCCTTAGCTTTCACTTTGACTGAATTTTTTTTGTGCCACTCGTTATCGACTAGAGTGTACCCCGTGCTAGCAAAAGTCCTAGAATCATAAGTGGCGGATACTTCAGTGGCCCTAAAACCGGAGAGATTCACTTGTGATTCGCTCAGTATTCTGACACAAGCAAACCATAAGGAAGACTAGCAATTGGGTTAGAGTCTTCACCGATCTCTAAAATATATTCTTTGATTTATTCAGCCTAGTTGATCTAATACTTTTTAGAAGACAGTATAGTATGAAGACATCCTTGTTGGAGATGCTGTTGAGCGACCCTTTGCTTTGTCATGATTCAATACTAGGTCCTAGACATGACACAGTGAATAAGGAACCCGAAGGTACCCCAAATGTGCCTCTTAGAATATCATTCATGCATCCTTAGTCGAGAAAGCAAAATAAATAACAAGTGATAATAAAAAGGGGAAACATAACTAAGGGAAGTTTTTAATAATCATTAAGACATAAAAGAGTCAAGCTCGTAGCATAAATACATTATAATATCCAACAACACCTCTAACTTGGAATGGAACGAGGGCCAAGATACTTTCCGGGATCACCCTCATAAAACAAGTGTTACACATAATGAAGTCTCAAAATGGAAACAATAATGTAGATAGTGTCCTCACACTTGAGGACTCACCAATGCTTATCTTTGAAGTACCGAACTAACCACGTGGAGGATGATTAAAAAAGCTCTAGTCCATACATGGTAATATCATATAGACATAGAGCATGCGTTAGTACATTTGAATGTACTAAGTATGCGAGATGCAATGCAATAAGGATATAAGACTTCATATTCAAAATGCATACATATAACCAATGGGTATAATCTCAATACGACAGATATGAATAATGCTTGTAGTGAAATATATATGTGAAAATATAACTTGCATAATATATATTTAATATATGTGTGGGAGGAGATCGTAACCGACATAAGTAAGACCAAGCTAGCTATAACTTGGAATCCCGATGATTACCCTCATCGATAAAGAGGTGGTCTACTTGCCAAGTTAAATCATATTTCACCTTATGGGAACCTGTCCCATTTCGAATGAACTAACCCTCCTTACAAGACCATGTCCTATTTCGAAAAAGGATTTTATGATAAAGTACACTAGATGGATCCACTAATATAACAAGGGTAAAGTATAATCCTATGTTGGCACATAGTTTAGAGACTAAAGACTTTATATAAGGATCCCTTGGGTCGAGCCCCCATCTAAAGTACTACATCGGTGCTATGTCTAATCCCATAGAATAATTCAAATAATCATAACTTTAATAACTTGTAAGAGACATGAAACATGACACGAGTATCTCTTTAAATATATTGACCTCTAATGGTGAGCCTAACTTGAAATGTGAGAGTAATTAATAATAAGCCCTTTCTTTAATATGAATGGCTTACAAGAGGTGAAAATCTAGAAATAGGGCTCAACTTGTAACTTGTAAAGTCATAGATATTTTCATGAACTTAGTACATGTTCGAAATCCCACAATCATATTGAAATCATTTGACATGTAAAAGCTTACAATAGCACCTCAATGGCTTAAGAATTCTTGTCGTGACATTTTATCAAACACTTGGGGGGGGGGGGGGGGGAAAAGTGGGG
>JAOTQJ010048545.1:0-79179 GCA_025642045.1 Solanum sejunctum
TGGGTGTCGTTGGCCTTGGCCAATCTTTCACAGCATCTATCTTTTGTGAATCAACTCTTATTCCCTCCTCAGACACAGTATGACCTAAGAATACCACTGATTTTAGCCAAAATTAACATTTAGAAAACTTGGCATACAACTGTAGATCACGAAGAACTTGTAACACTTGTCATAAATGATTTGGATGATCCTCTTCTAACCTTGAGTATACCAAAATATCATCTATAAACACTATTATGAACATATCCAGGAATGGCTTAAATACCCTATTCATCAAATCAATAAAAACAGTTGGTGCATTCGTTAGCCCAAATAACATAACAAAAATTTCAAAGTGAGCATATCGTGTTCTTAAAGCAGCCTTAGGTATATATTCCTCCTTTACCATCACTTGGTGATACCCCGATCTCAGATTAATGTTTAAAAGCATTTGGCACCCTACAACTCATCAAATAAGTCATTAATACTGGGGAGGGGGAATTTATTCTTAATTACCACCATGTTCAATTATCGGTAGTCAATACACATTCTCTAGCTGCCATCCTTTTTGCATACAAATAACACTGGTGTACCCCAGGGAGACACACTAGGTCTTATAAAACCCTTCTCCAATAAGTCTTTCAATTGCTCCTTTAATTCATGCAACTCCGCTGGGTCAATTCTATATGGAGGGATAGAAATGGATTGAGTGCCTGGAAGTAAGTCAATACCAAAATCTATTTCTCCTTTAGGAGGTAAGCCTAGAAGTTCATCCGGAACACATCAATAAATTCAATGGTCACTGGAACTTATTGAAGAGTTGGCGATTCTACCTCCATATCCCTTACTCTAAATAATTGACATATATACCCCTTAGATACCATCTTTATGGCCTTACGATAAGAGATAAACTTCCCCTTTGGTGCCCCAACATTGTCTTCCCATTCAAGAACTACCTCATTTGGAAAGTGAAAGTACATTCTCTTAGTTCAACAATCCACAGTTGTATAACAAGAAGCTAACCAATTCATACCCATTATAACATCAAATTCCACCATTTCTAACTCAATAAGATCAATAAATGTGTCACGGTCACAAATAGTTATGACACAGTTTTAATAAACCCTTCTATCCATAATAGATTCATCGGTTGGTGTAGAAACTTTAATTGGTTTGTTCAATAATTTAGGTGTTCTCTTAAGCTTCCCATCAACTACTGGGGTGATGTATGATAGTGTAGAAAGAGGGTCAATTAAGGCATACACAATATGCGAAAAGATGGACAATGTACCTGTGACCATATCAGGTGAAGCTTCCAAATTCTATCGACTCCTCAGTGCATAAGTGCAATTCTAGACCCCACTAGAGCTAGTTGCCCCTCTAATACATCTACCACGACCCATAGGTGCTTGTTAACCCCTACCTGCTAGAGGAACTAATGATGATGATGCAATAGCTAACCTAGTAGGTTGTGCCATACCACTCATACATCTCCTCGGGCAATCCCTCATTATATGCCCTAACATACCACACCAATAGCAAACATATATCCCAAAATGATATATACCTAGATGACGTCTTCCACACTGCTTAAAGGGCTGCCTAGGAGTCATTAACTGGCCTGCTAATCCTTCTATTGTTCGTGAACTTTGTCCCTCACCTCGTTGAGCAAACTGATTACTTCTAGACCCTTGAATCTATGGTGGAGCACTGGTTGCAGAATAGGATAATGATGGCCTAGGTAGTCTGTTAGAAAACCAAGGCCTAAACTCACTTTGGGATGGTGTAAACTGCCCTGAAGATCTGCTCCTCTTGGACTATGCCCTTTCTAACTCCTATGTCCTTCTCCTTTGCATTTGATCCTCTAATTTCTACACAAAAGCTTACATTCTCGCTATATCGATATCTTTATTCAATGCAGTAATGGTGTAATCTCTAACTAGATACGTATCTAATTTGTCCACATATCGATGAACTCTGTCTACCACAGTAGCAACTACATTAGGAGCATACCTGGATAGAGAATTAAATTGCAGACTATGCTCCCTCACGCTCATATTCCCATGGTGGAGATTCAAGAACTGATCTGCACGGGCCTCTTGAGTCTCTAATAGCAAATAATGATCAAGAAAGGCCTCTTTGAACTCTCTCCAGATGGTTGGAGGAGCATCTATACCTTTGGATTTCTTCCAAGTTTCATACCACAATATAGCCACACCCTTCCACCTGTATGTCACTAACTTCACAACTTCGATACCACTCACATGCATGACATCTAAAGTGCACTGAATCTGATTAATAAAGTCTTAGCGATCTTCATTAAGGTCAGACCCAGTGAAGGTTGGAGGGTCCAAATTAATAAAATCACGTATCCTCATGCCAGTTGTCCTACTTGCACCACCTGTACCCACAAGTGGACCTTCCTATTTTTGTCTTTGTCCAACAACTATGTGAGTAAGTAGTTGAACTGCATTTCTCAAATCCTACACAATAGCATCAATAGGTAGTTTTGGAAAAATTTTAGTATTTCTGGGTTCATCTGGGGCTAAATGAGTTAAAGGTGTCTGTGACAGGAACTAATAGTGAGCCTCATTTCATTGTCTCACATGACGGGGCGAACCCGCCACAACTTTCACTGCCTTTCCTTTACCTTTGTTATTCCTGGTTTCTGGCATACTTAACTGATGTACAAAACAATTTAGGGGTTAGACATAATTCACCTATTACACTTAGCTCTACGGCACGATCTTAGAATGAAAGGAAAGTAATAACTTCTAAATGCCATGTAGCCTTCTTCTTATAAATATAATGTAAAACAAATTGATAAAACAAAACTCTACATTGACATGGCTTTATAGACTCCCTAGGATGACCCGCTCTGATATCACTTCTGTCACGCCCCAAGTCCTATTAGGGAGGACTGACACCCATTGACGATAAAGCTCGGGAGAACCAACCTATATCTATGCACTTTCTACATATTTTATGATGGATTTCTATAATTTAACATGCCTTTATACAGGTAAACAGTGATACAAACCAAAAGGAAATGCATGCGACTAGGCCATTGGGGCCACGATATTTAAAGTACGAGACATGACCACACCTCAATGTACATAGTCTACAAAGACTCTAAATAAAAGAGTATCTTATAAGGGTTGGGCCAGGCCCTACCTCAATTCACTACATAAAACAAACATATAAATTTTAGACACACACAAAGCTCTGGAGGAACTTGAACTTGGTAGCAACAGCTGAATGTCCTGGACTCTACTGAGGAGATCTACTAGCACTTGTACCTGTAGCATGAAATGCAGCTCCCCCATAAGGGACATCAGTACGAGATAATGTACTGAGTATGTAAGGCATGAAATATTGTATATGAAGTAACAACTTCAAATGAAACTATGCAATGGTGTGGAATAAGAGACCACCTTTGGATATACTTTGGGATCATATAGTTTATGTTCTTTATATTGCTTTACCTTTACTGTATAGTCTGTGCACATCATAAACGTTAAATGACAAATTGATCAGTGGTGAATCTGTATTCGGTTCATACCTTGCTAGGTTATACTCAACCCCTCGGGCTACCCCCCTTTGAAAGGATCGTCCCTAGCTAGGTTATACTCAACCCCTCGGGCTACCACCAATCAAAAATTGTATACTTTATCTTTCAATTACCTTTGAGATTATTCTTTTAATGGTCATAATATGGGAGATTTTGATTTGTATATGCAATATATAACATGAAGATAAATGTCTAGGGCAACATGGCATTGAAGAGAGTATGTTACATAAGTAGCGAAATGCATATGAAATGGAACAACTCATGAACTTTATTTAGCAACACGAACTCATGTACTTGGTATCCATGCATGTATATAGATTTGAAGGGAACTACATATTGGATCATATGAACATATGAAAGAGTGTATACATGGTTGCTTATCATATTGGAGTAGATAAATGCCTTTACTTATCGAAGGATCTATGTTTCATGCTAAATGATACGAATTCAAGTAACTTTACATACCTAGTTGTATGGCCTTGTTACTACCTTGGAGTGACTGCCTTTCCCTAAAATATTTATCTACACCATATTAGCCAATAAAACTAGTATTAGCAGCAACACAACACTTCTAGGCAGTACAATATCGTAAAAACGATCACCCGGACAACAAGCTTTCAATTAGTGACGCAAAGCCATTTCTTCAACCGTTTCACTTATAAACATATTTTCTAATAGTCATTATTATGTACATGTTATGTACATCTTATTTTCAGTCCCTTAACAGTCCCACAACACCCCACAAAACACAATACAAAACAATTATTTACAACATACAACAAGCAACATGAAGTTATACCCTTTCATCATACTTCGACGTTAACAACCCCAAACTATTTCAACTTTGCCAAAATTATTTACAATGATTTTATCACACAAAATCAGTCTTAATATAGTCCTAAAACAGTCCCAAATCAGGTGTAAGTCGTGGAATAACATACTACAATTCTACACAACTTACAAATGGACAGCATAACATTACTCCCCCCTTCGCTACATTTCAATGACGATAATTCCAAACCTTTTCCAACTCTAACCAAACTATTGTAATAATATTTACACATATCAATATTAATAATACAATCTTATAACATCATCCAAGAATTCATTAAGGATATAAGCCAATAGCTTTAAATTCAACAACTCACAACTTCCAACCAACATCACACTTAAGATAGCACAATAAAACTCATATGTTAAATGCAATCAAAATCTGGATAGCAACCTTAGGGTAATGTCTATAACTAAAGTCATGTTAATAACATCAAATTCTCTTTATAATACAGCCCGTAAACTATTTAGAAATCACTAAACAAAAGAAAAGAGTGTAGCAATTTTCTGGACACAAGCTGTCCAGAATTTTCCAGCAAAGCATACCATCATCTACTTCTTGATTTTCATGAATTAATCATACCAAATACACAAATATAACCACTACCTTTATCTTTAAAGTTGATCAAATCCTTATAAATCCTAAGAGATCCTTTGGTTGCTGCTGCTAGGTCAAGAAAGTGTAGAGAGAAAAATGATCAAAGCTGAAATTTGTTTCTAAGTCTAAATGAGGACTGAAAGATGCTACTTATAATCCCCTCTTGAAGGGCCTCATTTGGAAGACTTTCCTTGGGATTTTTGACCACCAAATACCACATCTTATTGGTACAAATATTCAGCATATTAGTCCCCAAAATTGGGTCAAAATGGGCATCAAATTCTAATGGACTTGAGCTGCCAAATTCCAACTTTCCTCTTAATCTATTTTTGATCCAAATAGCCAAGTGGTTCATGTTACACTTGGGCCCTTATTATACTCTTCTTGGACTGAAAATAAGGTCCACTTATGATGCTAAATAATTGGCTAAAATTACACCCTTAAGACAGCCTTTATCCATAATCAAACTTGGGCAAATCGAACGTCGAACCTTGTCTCCATGTAGATGAAAATTTAAGCTAAGCAAGTAGATGAATCACCTATTAGATTCTTAATTCATATAAACACGATAATTCTCTTACTTGATGATATCCTCAATTTAACATAAAATGCATATACACAAGGCCCTCATAAGCGTTAGATGCTCATATCACCCATTAATGCGTGAATCAAGCACTTTCAAGAATTGACGCTAGTTTGACTAAACCATACCAAGATTTATTCCCATACTATAAGTACATGTAAAATGTAGGGTGTTACCATTTACTTCCCTTTTCTTATTCATCACTACCTTGGTCGAGATCATGATAGTAGGCAGAGTTCGGTGTTGGCCACCACTAAACAACAATTAAAATAAAGGAAAATAAAGAATACATGGAAAACCCCAATCAAAGAAATGCACAAAGTCTAGGTTATTTCAAGTCAACTACTCATGGTTCCTTCAACCCCAAGTTGTGGTTGCTTAGCTACTCATGGCTAAGGCAAAATCAACAACAATAAATATAAAAGACATAGTTGAGAGTTTACCCAAAACAATGAAGAACAAAAACACCTTCAAGTTGGAAACCACAAGTTTTGATAAATGCTAGATAAGTACAATGTGCTTTTCCAAACCCCCAAAATAATGAAGAATAAAAACACCTTCAAGTTGGAAACCACAATTTTTGATAAATGGAAGATGAGTACAATATGTATAACCGTTAGGTGGATGTTAGGTTTATGGCCTCCTCCTTATATCTTTCCTTACTTTTCATTTATAATAAATCTTTGTGGTGTGCGGCTCAACCTCTAAGAGTCCAAAGAGATGGGGACACTTTGGCATAGGTCAGTTCCCCTTAAAAATAAATTAAAAATATATTTTAGAGATATTATTCAAAGTGAGATCTCTAAAATATTCAAGTCTACATCCCCTCCTTCTAAAACCCTATCATTAACTATTTATACTATTTACAACTTCACCATAAAAATTGAATAGAAAAGACAGCTAATAGCAGATATGTCGTAATGGTATGACTCGTAGGGTGACCTATGAGTCATAATCGTTGTCTTGTAGTCAGCACTTGGCATTTGGGACTTGATTGTTATGACCCACTATTATGAGTCATTGCTTGGCCTATGACTCACATGCTTCTCTCCTAGTCTATGCCTTTAGTTCTTGGTTCCAACTTTCATCTCACCATTTCTTGCTGTGATCCCACCTATACGAGTCATAGTGAGGCCTACAACTCTTAGAGTGGCTTCATAGAGCTGAACTTCACTTAGCAGATTCCTAGTTTTGTTCAGTGTTTCTTTCTATGAGAGCACCTTACAACGCATAGCTGGGGATATGACTCGTAGGATGTCTTGTATGTCCTGCACTTCAATAAAATCTGCAATTTTCTCCCAAAATCATGCCAACCTTGTTTTTCTGCATAACACAATAAAAACACATAAAAATCATAAAAAGTCACATTAAAAACTTGCAAAATCCCTTGTTTTAGGCATCAAATGTGTTGTATTTTGATAGCACATCACATCATATATACTTAGTACATTCAAACATATTAATGTATAATTTTACCTACATGATATCACCATATAAGGACCGGAGATCCTCTTGATCATCCTCTACGTGGCTAGTGAGAATATTAGAAGATAAGCTTGGTGTTTCCTCAAGTGTGAGGACACAATTTACTATGCTTGTTATTTCTCTGACTTCTTTATGTTGATCATTTGATATTATGAGGGTGATCCCATAAAGTATTTTGGTCCCCACTCCGTCCTATGTTTAGAGGAGTTGTTGGAATATTAGATGTATTTATGTTAAAAGATTGACCCTTCATGTTTTTATTATTATCAAATACTTCCCTTAGTCTCTCTTTCCTTTTTATATTATCTCTAGTTGTGGTTTACTTTGCTTCTGCGAACAAGGATGTCTAATTGATATGCTAAGAGGATTGTTTGGGTCCCTTCAGGTTCCCACTTGCCCTGTCACATCTAGGCCCTAGGTGTGGGCCGTGACAATCACCAAAAAGAAACTCAATATCCCTGTTTCTATCATTTGAATAAGACAGTTGATGACTTTGAGCCACTTTCAACCTTTCAGTAATCAATTTCACTCTTCCCATAGCCTCCAACACTAAATTCAGCACTATAAAAGCCATTTCATCAGATTCAAACTAGCTGACTAGAGATGTACACCTTCCACCATATAAAGCCCGAAATGGTGCTATAGTAGTGCTAGCTAAAGCTATTGTTGTAAGCAAACTCAATAAGTAGTAGATGATCACCCCAGTTTCCCCTTGAATTCTAAACACACAAATCCCCCACATGTCTTTTCCAAGGATTGAATTGTCCTCTTGGCTTGTCAAACGGATTAAGGATGGAAAGCAGTACTTACTTCACCTTAGTGCCAAGCCCCCTTTTGAGATAATATCTAGTCTGACCAACTCTGGAATATATAACTTGGAATTGTCTTCAACATCAAAAGTAGTCTCAGTCGATAAGAAGTGAGCTAATTTGGTCATTTTTCTAGTAATTACCCACATGGAGTAAAATTGCTTCCGATACGAGGAAACCCAATCACAAAGTCCACATTCTCATTCTCTCATCTCAAGTTGGGATTTCAAAATTTTGGGCCAAACAATCAGGCCTTTGATGTTCCATCTTCCTTTGTTGTCAATTAGAGTAATCAGATACAAACTTGGCTGTCTTTCTTCGTACCATGACACCAATACACTTCCCTCAAGTCTAGATATATTTTGGTGGATCCTGGATGTATGGAATAACGAGAGTTTTTGGCTTCACTTATGATGATCTCTCTATGACCATCAACGTCTGGAACAAAAAATTGATCTTGGTACCGAACTACACCATCTCCCCCTTGGGAGAAAATCTCTATCTTATTTTCAGCAAACAACCTCTTCAATACAACCAATGATGGGTCTAAGTCCTGTTTTACCTTGACATCAACAACTATAGAAGATTCAACCCTATTACGAACATGAGCGAAACCATCGTTAGTTCACTCCACCTAATCTCCCAATCTTGTCAAATGGTGTACATCCTTCACTAACTTCTTTTTTGCCTCATCTATAAGATCAACTACAAAATCTTCCTTGCCTAGATTGTATTATGGGCCCAAAGTGACTCTCCCTGTTCAGTAGGGAGGGGTAGAGATAGGAAATCATAAGATACGCTCCATGGCACGATATGAATCATGTAAATGTGAAACATTTTCTAAAATGCCTTCTAGCCTCCTACTCATAGATCTTGTGCACTTCACACATATGAATAAGACTCTACTTGATGCGATATGCTAGACTCTGAGGACCACTAATAAACCTAGTGCTCTGATACCATCTCCATCAGACTCAAACCTAGGGTCTAGAAGTGACATGGCGAATGAGAATCTAATAGTACCTAAACAAGCCTCATCGAATCCATTCACACATCATTGATTTTGAATCACATACAAAATAGTAAAACACATAGTTCTAACAGATGGGAAATTAGGACTCATATTATGGGCATGTCATAGGGATAGGGATTAACATGGATTCAGATTACATATATGTCACAACCCAAACCTAGGGCAAGATATGACATGGCGAATGGGGCACCCAAAGGAACCCCAATTAAGTCTCTTAACTTATCATTACACATCATTAGTCGTGGAAGCATGTAAAAGACATTAAACAAGCATAAGGGGCAAAGGGTCTAACAAATAGCTTGCCAAAAACAATATCAAGAGACAAGACATCATAGCTCATATCAGAAATAAACAACTTGTCCAACAAACACCTCTAAATACATAGATAGAGATGGGGCTAAGACAAAGTAAATGGGCTCACCCTCATAGTCAAACTAGAACACAAAATAGAATATCTCAATACAAATCAAGAGGAAAGCATAAACCAAGGTCCCTGTGATGGAGGACTCACCGACAAGCTTGAAATAACATCGACTAGCCATGTGGAGAAGGAGGATGGTCAAGTTGTGCACCAATTCCTACATGGCGATATCATATAGGCAAAAGTATGCGTTAGTACGTTTGAATGTACTAAGCATGTGGGATGCAATGCAAAAATACTTAAGCTTCATAATTAACATGCATAACAATAGATAATAAGCATGATATAACGATATGAGATGAATGACCAATGCATAAGTAAACACGCTTAAGTAGCTCACGCTCATATAGAATATCATATGTGTAGAAG
Source organism: Solanum sejunctum (assembly GCA_025642045.1). Lineage (NCBI taxonomy): Eukaryota > Viridiplantae > Streptophyta > Magnoliopsida > Solanales > Solanaceae > Solanum > Solanum sejunctum. The sequence goes on from JAOTQJ010048545.1 coordinate 9,680, forward strand.
AGACCAAGCTAGCTATTCAAGGTATAAACCCCTTGGTGGTTATGTGGTATAAATCCTTCACATGGTTGATGATAATCATACCTTATCAACATGATGTCAAAGTATAAACCTCTCGCATGGTTGATAGGTATACACTCCCAACATGGTTACCCGCGCTCTTGTCCCCTCGGATCGAGTATGGTGTAATGCAATACTTCTATAGAGTATGTCATGTATATAAGCTCATTTCATCATCATAACATTAATAATATCATATCTCATACTTTGGACCTTTATTTCCTCAAGAAACCATAGACAAACATTTTATCGAATACTTAGGGGTGTGAAATGGGGTACAAGACCATGCAATTTAGAGAAGAAATCATGCAAGAAAATCTATAGTAAAACTACCAATCAACACCTTACAACACTCCCAAGACAAGCACATTAAAACCCCTCATCAAATCCAACATTTGATCCAACATTTAGATATCAAAATATGCCAAAACAACCATACTTTCATGAACTTAAATCACTGTAAAGTAAATTTCTCAATATACATGACCCATATGTAAAATCAACTTTAAATCATGTAATATTAGTAAAAAGAAGGCTTAGGAACCATGGGTGAAAGGATCCAATGGTTCAACACCACATAACTTAGCTTTGGTGAAGTTCCTAGTGAAGATTGAAGATGGAGGCTTGAAGCTTGAACAAAATCCTTAGTTCCAGAAAGAGTTTTGACACTTGAATTTTGGAGTGAAAATATGCCAAAGTGTTTTGGGGAGTATTGGGAAATATTTTGGATGATATAAGGGTGAAATTTGGTTAGGGATACATAAAAACATGCTTGGGAAAACCTGGGCCTAATACTTAGAATAATTGGACCGCACAAGAAAAATACTAATTGGAAAATACACCTCTTCACATCGCGAAGAGGATGTGGAGAAGGAATTACGCATGAGCTTGGCGTATCGCGCCTGAGGCGTGGATTACTCTCTGGAAATTGTCACTAAAAAATTTATAATTTCTAAATTTTTGCTCTTAAACCTAGGTTAGACCTTTTTCACCTAATTTTGACCCCTTCATCACAAATATAAAATCTAATTTTCGAAATAAAGAATGACTTTTTGGATATATGGAAATTAAAATTTTGTCCATTTCGAGGCATATTTTTAGGCGCTTTTTGGGGTCATTTAAACATCTCCCATTTGGGAACATTCGTACCCGAATGTTAAATAGAAGTATAAGACAAGAGTGATGATGCACAAATAAGCCCCGACAAGAATGCAACACAACATGTAAAACTACATTTTCAAATTCGTGTAAAATCATCATAAGTTTACCCACTTAACCATGAATGCAGATGAATGACATAGGGGCTAGAATATAAGACTTGAAATCACATATGGGACTTAGTATTACTACCTTCGGCTTAAGTTGAGTGAAAAAGATGAGGATACCAATTCTGTATGTCCACTTTGGCCTCTCATGCAACACTTTCAACTTGTTGGTTCCTACAAAGAACATTAATGGATACCACCTTCTTGCTCCAAAAATCTTTTTACTTGCCTATCTAAGATCTGAACCATAACCTCCTCATAAGCTAAGTTATTTTCAATAACACCAATAATGTCAAGAGGCACAATTAGCATCACCAACATAATTCCTCAACATATAAACATCGAATACTGGATTAACCAAATTTATTTCACTAGGGAACCTCAACTCATAAGTTACCTTGCTAATCCTCTCTATAACCTCACAAAGACCAATATACCTTGGACTCAAATTCTCTTTTTTACCAAAATGGACCACACCTTTCATTGGAGAAACCTTCAAATACACCCAATCACCCACTTTGAATTCGAGGTGTCTTCTTCACACATCAGCATAGGATTTTTGATGGATTTGGGCTATCCTCAACCTTTCCCTAATTGTCTTAACCTTCTTAAGAGCAGTCATAACCAGATCTGGCTCCGATAAATCCACCTCTCTAACCTCAAACCAACCCACCAGTGATCTACAACGTCTCCCATAAAGAGCCTCAAAAGGATCAATATCGATGTTAGAGTGATAGATATTATTGTAGACAATTTCAATCAATGGAAGATAGTCATCCCAACTACCTTTAAGATCCAAAGAAAAAGCCCTAAGCATATCCTCAAGTGTTTGAATTATCAATTCGGCTTGGCTATCTGTTTGAGGGTGGAAGGTCATACTAAGGTGAACTTTGATATCAAGACCCCTTTTCAAAGACCTCCAAAAGTGTGAAGTAAATTGTACACAATGATCTGATATAATGTATAAAAGAACCCCATGTAACCTCACTAACTCATGGATGTACAACCTTGCATACTCTTCAGCCCCATTTGTAGTTTTAACTATTAGAAAGTGAGTCGAGTTCTTCATCCTATCAACCACCACCCATATGAAGTCAAAACCTTTTCTAGTCTTGGGTAACCTAACAACAAAATCCATGTTAATCACCTCTCACTTCAACAATAACAACACCATTACCCACATCTTCTAGCCTAACCCCCAATCTAGCCAATCTATATACCTCCTTAGCCATCTCTCTACCACCACCACCCACATGAGTTATGCTACCCATAGACACCCGACTCAAAGCATCTTCCATAACATTTGCCTTACTAGGATGGTAATGCACATTTACGTCATAGTCCTTAAGGAGTTCTAGCCACCTTCTTTGTCTTAGGTTGAGATCTTTTTGTATGAAGACATACTGCAGGCTCTTATGATTGGTGAAGACATCAACATGTACCCCATACAAATAATAACGCTAAATCATTAATGGAAACACCACAGTAGCCAATTCAAGGTCATGGGTATGGTAGTTCTTTTCATGTACCTTGAGTTTCCTAGAAGCATAGGTATGACCGTACCATTTTGCATTAGCACACAACCCAAGTCGACTCTAGATGCATCATCATACACAACAAAACCCTCAAGCCTATCTAATAGTGACAACATAGGAGCAGATACATGCTTATCTTTCAATGTTTGAAAGCTTTTCTCACATTCATTGGTCCACACAAACTTAACCTTCTTTTGATTCAACTTTGTTATAGGGGAAGCAATGGAGGAGAACTCATTCACAAACTATCTATAGTAACCCACAAGGCCCAAGAAACACCTAATATCTGATCGGGTCAATAGTCTAGGCCAATTCCTAATCACATCCTTCCGCTTAGGATCCATTTTAATGACATCCCCCAACACTACATGACCTAAGAATGCAACCTCCTTCAACTAAAATTGACATTTATCATATTTAGAATATAATCTCTCCTCCCTCAATCTTTGCACCACTACCATTAAATGGCCCATATGTTCCTCCCTACTATGTGAATTGATCAAAATATCATCAATGAAGACCACAACAAAGGAATCAAGATAGGGCTTGAAGACCCTATTCATTAGGTCCATAAAGATGGCCAGTGCATTAGTCAACCCAAAGGACATCACCACAAATTCATAAAGCGCGTATCTAGTCCAGAAGTTCATCTTGGGAATATCACACTCCCTGACCTTCACTTGACGATACCCGGACCTAATATCAATCTTAGAGAAAAAACTAGCCCCTTGTAATTGGTCAAACAAGTCATCAATTCTTGGAAGAGGATATCTATTCTTTATAGTAACCCTATTGAGTTTCTATTAGTCAATGCACATTCTAAGTGACCCATACTTCTCCTTTACAAACAACACCAGCACACCCAAAGGTGATTGGCTAGGTCTAATAAATCCCTTTTCCAACAAATTGCTCAATTGTTTCATTAACTCCTTCAACTCTGCCATGGCCATACAGTAAAGAGTAATAGATACAGACTGAGTGTTGGGAAGGAGATCTATGCCAAAATCTATGTTCCTTTCAAGAAGGACACAGGGAAGGTCATTTGGGAAGACATCAAAAAACTCATTTACAACTAGAACTAACTCAATGGAAGGGACTTTGGAAACCACATCTTAGACCCTCACAAGATGATCCAAACACTTCTTGGAGATCAACCTATGGGATTCAATGTATGAGATAAGCCTACCACTCACTACCATACAATGACTTTCCCACTCAAGGATAGGTTCATTTGAGATTTGAAAATTGACCCTACAGGTTCTACAATCAATAGAAGCATATTAGGCATGCAATCAATCCATCCCATGGATAACATCAAAATGAACCATGTCTAATTCAATAAGATCACAAGGTAAGATTTTATGCAAGATGTAAACCATACAATTCTATACACCCTCTTAGCAACAATAGATGCACCAATAGGAGTAAATACCTGATATGACTCATGCAACAACTCCGAATCAACATGGAACATTTTAGCAACAAAGGGGGTAGCAAAGAAAATAGTGGAAATGGATCAATTGAAGCATATCATCAAGATCAAAGATTTTCAACATACCAGTAACAACATCATGGACCTCATAACACCTTGCCTCCCATGTAGAGCATAAAATTGATTATGCCTTGGGGAACCACCTTAAGGACCACCTATTCCCAATACAACTGCATTAGCACCGTAAGCCTTGCCATGGTTTCGTGGACAATCTATCTTCTTGTGACCAAGCTCCCCATATTATAGCATGCGTTAGAAGCCTTCAAACATGGGCCTCCATGGCTTCTTCCACATTTAGGGCACACATCATTAGGAGCCATTCCACCTACACCTTGAGGCCTAGGAAGGTTATTGGGAAACCCCCTATTAGTAGCATGAGAAGGCCCTTGGCCTTGACTAAACATTGCACCCTTTTAAAATTTACCCTCAAATCGGGCCCTCTTATCCTCATGTGCACTTCTCTTCCTCAATTTCTCCTTCTCCATTTGCTCCGCATATGTCATCAACCGAGACATGTCCATATCATGAATAAGCAAGTTGGATCGGCATTCTTCACTCACCAAGTCAAAGACCCCCAGCACAAATTTATTCATCCTCGATCTAGGATCAGCCACCAAGTGATGGGCATACTTTCAAAGTTGACTAAATTTGATGGCATATGCCCTCACACTCATAGCACCTTGTTTCATGCTGATAAACTCTACCAATATTACTTCCATAAGCTCAAGAGGGAAGAACTGCTTAAGGAAGGCCAATTTTAATTCTTCCCAAAGCACCACATAACCATTATCCTTAACACCCTTCCATTGTTCATACCAAATTTGGGTTACTCCTTTGAGTTGGCACGCGACCAGCTTCACCTTTTCATTCATCCTAACACCCATGATATTCAAAGTTTTGTAGACCTCATCAATGAACTCTTCTGGATCTTCATCCACATTTGACCCATGGAAAATCGAAGAATTTATCTTCATGAAGTCTTTTACCCTAGCTCCTGGGTAGTAGCATGAGGGGCTTGCATCCCTTGTTGGACTTGATTGGCCACCACTTGGGCAATCATAGTAAAAGCATCCCGGAGCTCACCATTGGTAGGTTGCACCTCGAGACTTTGGGCACATCTTCCTCTAGTATTTAGAATGATTTAGCATAGAAAAGAAAGATCATTAAAGGGGGAAACACTTACCATAACTTTATAGCATGACTTAGAATATGAAGAGGGGAAAATTTCCCAAAATGCATCATTGCCTCCTATTCATAGTCATGGTGCAATTCACAATAATGAATAGGGCTCTAATTGACACGATGTGTTCGACTCCAAGGATCTATCAACCTATTGCTCTGATACTAAGTTTATCATGACCCAACCCTAGGGGCTAGATGTGATATGATGAAATAAGAACTCGAAGAAACCCCAATCAAGTCTCTCAACTTATCATTACACTGGTCACAGAAGCATGTAAAAAAAATAAAACAAGCATAAGGGGATAAGGTATAGCTTGCCAAAAAAATCAATATCAAGAGACAAGATGTCATAGCTCATATCATAAATACACAATTTGTCCAACAAACACCTCTAAATACATAGATAGAGCAGGGGCCAAGACAAAGTAACCAGGCTCACCCTCATAGTCAATCTAGAACATAAAATAGAATGTCTCAATACAAAGAGGAAAGCATAATCCAAGGTCCCCAGAATGGAGGAATCACCAACAAGCTTGAAGCAGCACCGACTAGCCATGTGGAGTAGGAGGATGGTCAACTTGGGCACCGATTCCTACATGGTGATATCATGTAGGTAAGAGTATGCGTTAGTACATTTGAATGTAATAAGTATGTGGGATAAAATGCAAAAAGACTTAAGCTTCATAATCAACATGCATAACAATATACAATAGGCATGATATAACAATATGACATAAATGATCAATGCATAAGTAAACATGCTTAAGTAGCTCACGCTCATATAGAATATCATAAGTGTAGAAGAGACCAAGCTAGCTATTATAGGTATAAACCCCTTTGTAGTTGTGTGGTATAAACCCCTCACATGGTTGATAATAGTCACACCTTATCACAAAGAAAGAATTGCACATGAATGCATCCTTGGCGCGTGCGCCAGGCGAACAGATTGCTCTCTGGAAATCGTCACTCAAAAAATTATAATTGCTAATTTTTCACTCTTAAATAGAGGTTAGATCCTTTTTCACCTAATTTTGACCCCTGATCACAAATATGAAGTCAAGTTTTTGAAATAATGAACATATTTTTGAGATATATGGAAATTAAAATTTCAGGCATTTTGAGGCACATTTTTGGGCACTTTTTATGGTCTTTTCAACATAGCCCATAAGGAATAAGGGACATATAAGTATGACTCACTCTATGGGGAAATATGGGACTTAGGATCTTTCACACCATAGCATAAATTTTTATCATAACACTTGTAAATAATCCATAATAACCATATCCAATAGGTAGCCATAAGCATAATCTCTGAATACAACACATAGCATATATCCAGAAAGTAGTGTATACGATATCCAACAATGTCTCTAGTCAGAAGATAGGACGGGGGTCCCGGGCTCACCCTCAAATAAATAACATAAATGGAAGCAACATATGTGGAGGAATGGTAGCTTGTCCTTAGAAGATCGGACTCACCACGTCAAATGTCTCAAATCTGAGCTAGCCGTCAAACAGTGGATAAAGGTAGTCTCTGGTCCCTACATGGTTAGATCATGTACGTAAATATATGCATTAGAATGTTTGGATTTATTAAGTATGCAGGCATGCAATGCATATGACTTATCAAACTTGTATTCATTGTTAGGTGATAAGGGCACATAATATAAAAAGAGGAACATATACCAAAGAGTATAATATAACATGAAATACATGATGCATGAAATGCAATAATGCTCACATGTAGTTAGGATGTGACCATAATCAACATGTCATACTCATGCCAGCTATTACATGAATTTGCCAGATGAAGACCTCCCATAGGGTGAGAGAAGATTACTTGCCAAAGTTAATCTATACCACACCTTATGACTCGATCATTTCAGTATGATAATCACATTTTTTATGACATAATCATTTCGATAATGGCTACGATATACCTATGCTAGAACATAGCTCAAGACAAGGGGGAGGACTCCTGAAGATAGGCCTAATGTCCCCAATCAATTTGATGCTAAGTTATCATCCTACACGAATACTTATACATATATATGCTTTCAAAAAAGGCATACTTTATTTCAAATTATTTCAATGCACACTTGGGCCTCATATCCAAGCATTCCACATAATCATTCATACTTGGGATAAAAGCCAAAGAACCATTTAATCCAAACTTTTCACATATATGAATAGCTCATTCACTTAACAATATGGTGCAGGAATCCAATATGCTCAAAGACCCAATAAGCATACACATTTATGTGATCGCATTCTTGTCATATCTGTATATGTGAGCTTAACTCACCAAAATAATTTTCATAAAACATATATAAGCCTAAGCTACTAATTATTTTCATCAAAATCAATGTTCATGAATGCATATGCCATGAAGGATATGTGATTATTGATGCCACCCAAGTTGTACATCCTTTTTAGAGGATAAAGTGGTCGCTGTCAAGAAATAAAACCTAACAAAGGTTAAAGTAAAACCCACAAATAATATATAGACTCAAGAGAATTAACTAATTCACAATCCAAATAATTAATTAACTTACTTCCCCAAAAGGGGAGATTTTGCAATAATCAATGAGAAATACAACTAAACTATCACAAGAGAGAAGTCATTAGGGAGAGAAACTAGGAAATTGTGTTCCCCATGGTTCCCCAATTTAGTATCATCGGATCACTTAATTCTTTTCTAGTGTGTAGTATGCAGGAAGGTATGTTATGTTCACCAAACCCTTTGGTCAAAGGTGAGAGGTAAATTTCACTATGCGAGTTAGCCCATCTCCATAGTGTTCATTACTAACCCTTACCTATTAGTACCTGTACAACCTCCCTTGGCCCAATTTTGTGGATTAGATAAGAAAACATCAATCGAATCGATTAATTAACCTTTTTTCCTATTCATTACTACCTTGGTTGAGTGAGTACCACTAGGCGGGTTCTAATATTTGCCACCACTAGAAAACATGAAAAATGAAGACAGTTAATTAATACATACAGATACACTTTCAAGAACAAAAAATTATCTAGTTTTATTTTGTTGGTTCTTCATGGTTCCGACAACTGAAACAACCCCAAAGAGTACCTGAAAATGTGTCTCGAAAGTTTCCGAAATCGTAAATTCCATATATCTAATAGTCCATTCATTATTCAAAAATCTTACTTGATATTCTTGTTTGGGTGGCAAAATTGAGTGGGAGATAGGTCTAATCCAAATTTTAGAGAAGCCGTATTAAAATTCAAAAATTGCAAAAACATAATTTAGAAGGGTCAACTTTAAAGGGGTATATCTCTTAGCACAAAAAGAATTAGGTGGCCCATGACTTATTAAATTAAAGCTCTTTGATTCTTTACAATGCACTTGATTTTACCTTATTCCGAGTTTGGATGAAGAATTTATGTCCATTTTGGTAGAACACATTTGTACAAAAATGCAAATACCAGTGAGTAATCCAGTATTTTGGTCCTGTTTTTTTAATTTGGTACAAAACTTTCAAGTTTTGAGCCTAAGGGTTCCCATACATGAAAGTACCTATACTTAGCCTTGTTTCACCCTCAAATCATCCTAAACATTCCCCAATACCCATGAAAACACTTAGCTAAATATTTACTCCCAAATTCAAGTCCCAAAACCCTCATCTGGATCTAAGGAATTCCTTCAAGCTTCAGGTCTCTATTAAAGTCTTCTTTAAGAAATTCTTCAAGCTCAAGGTACGTGGTATTGAACCATTGGGTCCTTCCATCCATGGTGCCTAAGCTCTTTTTTGCTTAAATTGCATGATTTAAATGTATTTTTATTTATGTGTTTTGACAATTATAAATTTCACTGCATAGTTATTTGGATTAAATGAAAGTATGATTGTTTTAGCATGTTTTGAGCTATAAATCTTGGATCTATTGTAAGATTTGAGGAGGGGTTTTGATATCCAATCCTTGAGGGTATTGCAAGGTGTTGATTGATGGTTTTACAATGGATTTTCTTGTATGATTTCACTCTTGAATTGTATAGTTTTACATTAGCATTACACACCCTCCAAGTGTTTGATAAAATGCCTTTTTAAGGTTTATTTACCTTTTGATGATCTATTGGTTGAGTTATGATTCAAGTGACCCTTTTATTATTATGAGCTTTCTAAAGATGTGTTTAAGTCATGAAAATGTTAATGATGTTGTAAGGCTAGATGAAGCCACTTTTCTAAGATTATACCTCTTGTGAGCCTTTGATATTTGATGTTAATGAAAGGATAACGTTGATGAAGATCTATTCTTATGATTTAAGTTAAGCTCACTATATGAGGTCTATGATGTTAAGAGTTACTCGTGCCATATCTCTATGTTTATTGGAAGTTATTAAAGTATGATTATCTTATATATTTTGTGGGATTAGACTTAGCATCGAGTGGACTAAAGGCGAGTCCCCAAGTTCCAGAACTACGTTCCACCATAGATAAAGGGATTAGAGGAGAGTCCCTAAGTCTCTAAGAGGTGAGTACCTTAAATATGAGGGCTTGAGGCGAGTACCTGAGTTCGAGCTTTAGGTGAGTACCCGAGTCCAAGAACTAGAGGCGAGTACCCAGTTCACACAAAGCTTTGTGGATCTACTTAGGCATTAGGAGGTTTACCTTGGCAAGTAACTTCCCCTTTTCTTCCGGTGTAGTGTTGACATTGGGATTCTTAGTTAGTTCCCAATTAGTCTTATGTTATGCCGGTTGAGGTCTTTTCCCACACTTATGTATTATGATCTGTATGAGTTGAATGAATTATAACAATGTTTTACTTGACACATCATTCATACATGTCATATTTTGTTTTTATGCTATTCATTGATAATTATTATTATGTATTTTGATTATGAGGCTTAACTCTTATTGCATTGCATCACACATACTTAGTATATTCAAAAGTACTAATGCATACTTTATGCCTACATGATGTTACCATATAGAAACCAGAGCTCCTGTTGATTCTTCTCGTGGCTAGATGGATTGTTCAAGTTAGCCTTTGGTGAGTCCTCCATTCTAGGGATAATGATTGTTCCCTTATGCTATATATTAAGACTCTTTTTCATTTGTTGAATACTTATGACCATGATGGTGAGCCTGGTTGCTTTGTATTGGCCCCTACTAAGTATTTATGCTTAGAGCTATTATTGGACAAGTTATGTATGATGTTTGAGCTTTGACTAATCTATGTTATTTAAGTATTAAACTATCTTTCTCCCCTTATTCCCAATTCCTCATTTTCATATTTCTTATATTGCTTTATATTGCTTTTACGACCAAAGATATGTAATGATATGCTTTGAGGTTGTTTAAGTTTCCTTTGGGTTCTCCATTCGTTCATCACATCTATGCCCTAGGCTTGGATTGTGACAAAGATAGTGTCAGAGCACTAGGTTGATAGATCATTCAAGTCCAATACACCACGTCAATTAAACTCTTATACATAGTTGTATTGTGCACCATAACTATGAGTAGGAGGCTACGAGATATTTTAGGAAATGTTTTTCCTTCTTCATGGTTTATGTCGTGATTTAGAAGTAAGATAGAGCATTCCCCTCTAACAATGTTCTCTTTGCTCTTCTAGTTGATCATGCTGCTTCGAAGGGAAGACAAAAGAAGGTAAGTTGAACGTTTTGATGTTGATGAATATGAGTTTTACTATTTCTTTCATTATTTCTTTTTATTGGTAGTGAGCTTCTTGTGTGTCCCAAGTTGTGATGTGAACCTTTGGTGTTTACCTCTTGGTTGGGTATATTGTTACTAGAAAGTTCATAGGTGTTGATCCAGGTTTTCATTGCATTAGGTCTTCTTTCATAGTGTGTTGGAGTTAACGTGTGGATTTTGATATCATGCTAGGGATGGAATGGTTGCATGCATGTTGCATCTTTATGTGTGGTAGGACTCGAAGAGCTAGATCTGAATCCCTATTGAGCCCATCCTTGAGTGGTAGGTTGTCAAATGGTAGCAAGGAAGGTAGGTCTATTTCATGTCTTAAGGTATAATTGATCTCTAAGGGGTTGGATTTATCATTTTGTGAGAATTAGAGGTGTTAAACCTAAGTTGTTTTGTTTATAGAATTGTTGGTGGTGGTACATGAGGCCTTGAATGTCCCTTTTTGATATTTCAAATTTGGGGTGGTATCCTTGGTTAGAATAGTGCACTGATTATGCCTATAAGTCTCATGAGTAAGATCTTTTAGTCCCTACTCTAATTGGCTTATGGTGGTTTTTGTGATGATATGGTGGTTTGTTTCCCTAATGAGGTAGTGCATGTGAGGAATTAAAGGATAGTACTACAAAGTTTAAGTAAGAAGGTTGGATGCTAAATAGGATAAGTAGGAGTTTGGTTGTAAGAGGTTGCTTTCCTAGGTAGTGTGGTGTCGAGCAATGGTATTAAAGTGGACCCTAGTAAGACGAAGGTGATTAAAGATTGGCCTAGGCCTTTGAACCCTTCAAATATTAGGAGTTTCTTGGGTTTAGTGGGCTATTATTGGAGCTTGTGAGTAGGTTCTCTTCTATTGTCTTTCATATGACTTAGTTGACCCTAAGTATGTCCAAAGTTATGACAGATGTTTTGAGTAAGGTAAGTTGATAGGTCTGGGAGTTGCTATATCTTGTGTGATTCCTTTGTGCTCATAGGATTCATATGTGTATTGTGGATAGTTGCGTGAGTCTATACGGGCTAGAAGAGATGTATAACGGTTGGCCTATATTATTATTATGTAGAGTCTTATCTTGTGTACTTGGTTGTGCTTAGTTTGAGGTATTGGAGGTATCGGGGTAGTTTGGTCTACTTGCAAAGTATATTTCCAATGAGTGTCGAACCCATAAGGTTGTAATATGATATTTGAGGATGGTCGATCTATTTGTTCAACTACACTAGGATAGTCACTTCTTTAAGGCAGATTTGAAGTTCAAGTTTTGTTCTCAAGTGTGGAGGAGGGTAGGTGATATCCCTATGTGTCCTTTTGAACTAGGAATGATTATGTTCAATATTAGTGGAGTTGTTTGGTTGGCTTATGCACCAGTAGTGTTTGTGGGTTTCTTGAATAGGGTCTTAAAACCCTACCGTGATATGTTTGTGGTGGTCTCTAGTGATAAGATATTGATTTGTTTAGAGCTTGTGAATCGTTTGGGGGTAGTGTTGCAAGTCTTGGAGGACGTGAGGTTGTTTCCTAAATATGATAGGTGTACACTGTGGATGGCAAGAAGGTGGCTAGAATTCTTTAAGGATTATAGTGAGTGTTCATTATTTTCCCTAGTAAGGCTATTGTTACGGTCGATGCTCTAGGTAGCCTAGCATGTGTAGATAATGGTGGCAAGGAGGAGACTAGTGGGATCCATCGGTTGGTTAGATTAGACGTAGGTTAACGGAAGTTTAGAATGGTGGTGTAGCATCCTTGATAGTTCCATATATTCTTTGGTTAAGAGGTCTAGATTAGGCAAGACCTTGATTTTGCCTTATTAGAGTTGGATGTTTTGGGTGGAAAGATGGTAGAGTGGAGGTAGTCTCCCAATGGTGAGATGGTAGTTCGTGGAGACAAGTAGGATAGGTTTGGTTAAGGTTGGTAAATGAGTTATGGTGCATGTCCTTATGGGATGAAGTGAGAAGTTGGTAAGGTTGCATAAGTTTGGGGAATTGCCTATAGATAGGGGTTTTGTTAGTCCGGTTCTTCAAGCTTCTAGGTTGATGGGATGCATTGGTGACTCTAGTGCTATAGCACTCTTTGATAGTGGGTGATGTGGAGGATAAGTTGACTTAGGAGAAGGTACCGGTGGAGGTGTGGATGGAGAAGCGAAGAAGTTGGCAAATATCGACGTGGTGTTCGTCAAGGCCCTGTTTGTGGAGTTGTCCATTTGTATGTGTCTCTCAGTGGGTCGGTGTGGGCACGGAGAAGCAATATTTGTACCTCTTTCATTCTATTCAAGCTTATGATAACAGGTCAAGTCCTTTTCCATGATTTTACGTCTTATGTTTCAGCCCCCATGTCATTCATATGCATTTATGTTTAAGTTGGCAAGTTTATGATGATTTTACCCTTATGTTGAGATTTTGAAAATGGTGTTTTAAATGTAATATTGCATTCTTGTTGTGACTGATTTATTTATGATCACTCTTGTCTAGTATGTTTCTTTCACATTCGGGGATAAATATTCCCAAGAGGGAGATGTTTAAACGAAAAAAAAGTGCTCGAAAATGTGAAGTGTCGAGAATCGTAAATTCCATATATCTAAAACTCTGTTTATTATTTCGAAAATCCAAATTTGTATTCTTGTTTGGAGGGAAAAATTATGTGGTAAATGAGTCTAAACGAAATTTTAGAGCAACTGTATCAAAATTCAAAAATCGCAAAAACACGATTTAGGAGTGTCAACTTTAAAGGGACATATCTCTTAGCATAGAAAAAACTGGGTGGCCAAAAACACTCATCTGAATCTAAGGATTTCCATTAAAGTCTTTTTCAAAAAATTCTTCAAGGTGAAGGTATGTGGTGTTGAACCATTGGGTCCTTCCACCCATGGTGCCTAAGCCTCCTTTTTACTTAAACTGCATGATTTAAATGTTGAATTATTTATGGGTCTTGATTCTTATAAATTTCACTTCACAGTGATTTGGGGTTTATGAAAGTATGATTGTTTTAGCATGTTTTGAGCCATAAATCTTGGATCTAATGTAAGATTTCAGGAGGGGTTTTGATATATATTACTTAAAGGTGTTGTAAGGTGTTGATTGATTGTTTTACAATGGATTTTCTTGAATGATTTCATTCTTGAATTGCATGGTTTTACACTAGCATTACACCCCTCCAAGTGTTTCATAAAATGCCTTTTTAAGGATTATTTAAGTTTTGATGATCTATTGGTTAAGTTGTGATTCAAGTGACCCTTTGATGATTATGACCTTTCTAAAGATCTGTTGAAGTCATGAAAATATTGATGACGTTGTAGGGTCAGATTAAGCCCCTGTTCTAAGATTATACCTCTTATGAGCCTTTGATGCTTTATGATATTGAAAGGATAATGTTGATGATGATATATTCTTATGGTTGAAGTTAATCTCACCATATGACGTCTATATTCATGGATAGACGGGTACTCACGAGGCCCAGGCCCAGGTCCATCAACTTTGGGACCCATTTAAGGCCAAGTAAGAAGCCCAAGCTGCTGCATCACCAGCTTACTAATATGTGTTGATATGTGGTCAAAATTCAAAGAGAATGTCTTTCTAAAGAGTCCCTTTAAAAGGGCTTAAAAGCAGTCCCTTAAGTCATTTCATTTGGAACAATTTTTAGCTTTCCTAAAGACTCGTTTCTCTTTACTTCACTTCACAAGGAAGCCAATAAAACCCTATAGGCTTTTTCAAGGAAACCTGAATCTTGAATGCTAAGTTAAGTAAAAATATCCATGTATTTGTTATACTTATCCCATGACAAACAAGAAGTATATGCTAGTTATGCTTGTGAACAAAGGTCGGACAGCATGTGCTTAGAAAGTTGTTACACACTTGCCTATTTTTTTAGTGACTTCTCTATGGTTTGTAGGCTGGATTATAAAATGAAGTTGATGTTCCTAACATGGTTTAAGTTATAGATGATTAATCTAAGGTTTCTACCCTGATTGTTTTCACTTTACAACGAGTTTTATTGTGCTATCTTAAGTGTGATTTTAATTAGGACTTGGGGGCTGATGGATGGACGACTATTTTCTCACATCCTTCATGACTGCTTTGGTACTGTTCTGACACTATTTTAAGGCTATTTTTATGTATAGATGAGTTGAGGACAGTTTGGTTAAATTTGGATAGTTTTGAATTGTTGACATTGAGATATAGGGAAATGGCATAAGGTTGTGCTACCTGATTGCATGTCATGTGAAGTTGGTTTGTTTTGTGAATTATGGACTATTTCCAGCATGTTATGAACTTAAACTAGCCTATATACACCATATATATGGAATGGGTAATAGACATATATGCTTAGGGGTGGAAGGTATGAAATAACATCGTTGGGTCTATGGTTACGGGTTGCTGCCCAAAGTTTATTTTTACATGACAATTGGACTGCCAAGAAGTGTTTCTTAGCTGCTAATACTAGTGTTAATGCTTACTTTATTATAGATAAATATTTGAGGGAAAGGAGGTTACTTTGAGGTAATAATGAGGTTATGTATCGAGGCATATAAGGCTACTCGATTTTGGATTACTTGGCATGAAATCTAGATTCTTCCTTAGCACATAAAGGCACTTACAAACTCCGACACAACTATTAACTGTGTATGCATTCTTTTACATGTTCATATGCTCCTATACATATTCACCCTCAAATTTTCATACATAAATGGATACCAACTTAGATTGATTCTTATTGCTAAATAAAGTTCACGAGTTGTTTCATCTCGTACGCATTTCATTATTTGTGTAAAGTACTCTTTTCATTGTCATATTATCTTGTATGATTATTTACATGTCACATGCTACATCTACAGTCCTACATCTCCAATATTGTGATCAGTATAAGGATTATCTCAAAGGTAATTGAAAGGTAAAGTATATTGCTTATTGATGGGTGGTAACCCGAGGGGTGGAAGAATCTCCTAGCCAGGGTCAATCCCATCATGGGGGGTTGCTAAAGGGGTGAAAGGAAAATCATTGCAGGGGTCAATCTCAATATAGATTTACCAATAATCTGCTTGTTATTTGTATTACATGTTGTGCACTGATTATCTAGTAAAGGTAAGTAATAAAAATAACATAAAGTACATGATCCTATAGTATAACTAAAGGTAGTCTCTTATCCTACACCAGTGCATAGTTTTATTTGAGTAGTTACTTCATAATAGGATTTCCTAGCTTATATATTCAGTATATTGTCTTTACTAACATTCCTTATGGGGGATCGGCATTTCATGCTCAAGGTAAAGGTGCTAGTAGCACTCCCCAGTAGAAGTACAAGATATCTAGCTATTGTTACCAAGCTATAGGTTGCTTCGGAGCTTTGTGTGTCTGGAGCTTATATTTTTGTATTATATAGTTAGTCGAGGCGAGGACTATCCTAACCATTGTCAAATACTTTTCCTTATCTAGAGGCTTTGTAGACAATATAAATTAAAGTGTGGTCATGCCTCATACTTTAAACAACGTATCCCCAACGGTCTAGCCATATGCATTTCCTTTTGGCTTGTTATTGCTGCTTACTTTCTTAAAAGCATGTGAAATGTAGAAATCCCTTATGATATGTATAAAAAACACATAGTCATAGGTTGGTTCTCCTAAGCCTTATAGGAAATGTGTTCCAGTCCACCTTAACAGGACTTTCGGTGTGATAAAAGTGATATCACAGTGGGTCATGCTAGGGAGTTTACAAAGCCATGTCTATGTAGAGTCTTGTTTATTAATGTGTTATGCACCACATTTATAAGCAAGAGGCTACATGTCATTTGGGAGTTATTACTTTCCTTTCATTCTTTAGACCGTGCCATAGATCCAAGTGTAATAGGTGGATTATGTCTAATCCCTAAATTGTTTTGTACAGTAAGTATGCCAGAAATGAGGAAAAAGAATGGTAAAGGGAAGGAAGTAGAAGTAGTGGTTAGTATAACCAGTCAGGTGAGACAACAAAATATGGCTCTAGATGAGTCTCTGTCACAGACATCTCCAACTCCTCCAGCTCTTGATGAACCAGGAAGTAGTGAAATTCCCCCAGAATCACCTATTGGTGCTACCATGCAGGATCTTAGAAATGCAGTCCAACTATTGACTCGTATAGTTACTATATAAGATCAAAGACACAAAGGTCAAGTTATAGGTGCAGGTTGTGCAAATAGGGCAACTAGCACGAGGATACTTGACTTCCTTAATCTGGACCCTCCATCTTTCACTGGGTCAGATCCTAATGAAGATCCACAAGATTTTATTGATCAGATTCAATGCACTTTAGATAGATATTGTGCATGTGAATGACACAAAAGTTGTCGAGTTAGCAATATATAGGTTGAAGGGTATGGCTATATTGTGGTATGAAGCTTGGAAGCAATCTAAGTGTATAGATATACCTCTAACTACATGGAAGGAGTTCAAAGAGGCATTTCTCGACCATTACCTGCCATTACAAATCAGAGAGGCCTATGCATATCAGTTCTTGAACCTTCACCAAGGGAATATGAGTGTGAGGAGTATATCCTTCAATTTAATTCCCTAGCTAGGTATGCTCCTAATGTAGTTGTTACTATAGCAAATAGATTTCATCGATATGTGGATAGATTAGATACATATCTGGTCAGAGATTGTACCATTGCTTCCTTGAATAAAGACATGGATATAGCAAGAATGCAAGTTTTTACATAGGAATTGGAGTATCAGAGGCAAAGAAGAAGGACACAAGAGTTAAAAATGTGGCAGGCCAAAAGAGCCAGATATATGAGGCAGTTTACATCGTCCCAAGGTGAGCTTAGGCCTAAATTTTCTAATAGACCACCTAGGACATCATCCTCCTACTTTGTAGCTAGTGCTCCACCATAACTTTAGGGGTCTAGAAGTAATCAGTTTGGTCCAAGAAGTGAAGGACAAGGTGCACGGACAATAGGATATTCACTAGGTCATCAAATGACTCCTAAGAAACCTTGTAAATAGTGTTGAAAAAATCATTTAGGTATATGTCCTGTTGGGATAGATGCTTGTTATTGGTGTGGTGCGCCAATGCATATAATGAGAGATTGCCCAAGGAGACGTATGGGGGATATAGTACAACCTACTAGATTGGCTATTGCATCATCATCATCAGTTCCTCCCTTAGGTAGGGGTCAGCAAGCACCTATGGGTCATGGTAGAGGTGTTAGAGGGGCAGCTAGCTCTAGCGGAGTCCAAAACCGCACTTATGCTCTAGGAGTCGGCAAAATTTGGAAGCTTCATTCGATGTAGTCATAGGTACATTGTCCATCTTTTCACTTAATATATATAAACTAACTGACTCTAGTTCTACACTATCATCCATCACTCCACAAGATGCTAGGAAGCTTAAGAGAACACCCAAATTATTGAACAAACCATTTGAAGTGTCTATATTAACTGGTGAATCTATTATGGCAAGAAGGATTAATTATGACTGTGTAGTAACTGTTTGTGACTGTGACACATTGGTTGACCTTATTGATATACAAATGGTGGAATTTGATATTATAATAGGTATAGATTGATTAACTTCTTGCTATGCCACCGTGGATTGCCGAACCAAGAGAGTGTACATCCACTTTCCAAATAAGGCGGTTCCTTAACGGGAAGGCAGTACTATGGCGCCAAAGGGTAAGTGTATCTCTTGTTTTATGGCAAGAAAGATGATATCTAAGGGATATATATGTCATTTAGTTAGAGTAAGCAATATAGAGGCAGAATTGCCAATTCTTCAATCAGTTCTAGTAGTTAATGAATTCATTGATGTGTTCCCTGAGAACTTCCAGGGTTACCTCTAGAAAGAGAAGTAGATTTTGGTATTGACCTACTTCCAAGTACTCAACCTATTTCCATCCCTAGATATAGAATAGCCCCAGCAGAATTGTTTGAGAAGGGTTTTATAAGACCTAGTGTGTCCCCTTGGGGTGCACAAGTGTTATTTGTATGAAAAAATGGATGGCAACTTGAGAATGCATATTGACTATCGACAATTGAATAGTGTGACAATTAAGAATAAATACCCCCTCCCTAGGATTAATGATTTATTTGATCAGTTATAGGGTGCCAAATGCTTTTCAAAAATTGATTTAAGATCAGGGTATCACCAAGTGATGGTGAAGGAGAAATATATATCTAAGACTGCTTTCAGAACATACTATGGTCACTTTGAATTTCTTATTATGTCATCTGGGCTAATGAATGAACCAACAGTTTTTATGGATCTGATGAATAGAGTATTCAAGCTATTCTTGGATGTGCTTGTGATAGAATTTATAGATGATATTTTGGTATATTCAAGATCATAAGAGGACCATGCAATTCACTTACGATAAGTTTTATAGGTTCTTCATGATCGATAGTTGCATGCCAAATTTTCTAAATGTGAATTTTGGCTAAAATTATTGCCATTCTTGGGTCATATTGTATCCGATAAGGGAATAGGGTTGATTCACAAAATATAGAGGCTGTAAAAGATTGGGCGAGATCAATGACACCTACATAAGTTTGGAGCTTCCTAGGGTTGGCAGGTTAATACAGAAGGTTTATTAAGAGTTTTTCTTATATTTCTGCACCTCTATCAAAGTTGACACATAAGGTAACCAAGTTACAATGGAATGATGCATGTGAAATAAGCTTCTATGAGCTGAAAAATAAGCTAACTTTTGCACCTGTGCTATTACTTCCAGAATGCACCAAGGGGTATGTAGTTTATTACGACGATTCAAGAGTTGACTTAGGGTGTGTACTGACATATCATGGTAGGATAATTGCTTATGCATCTAGACGACTATGACCACATGAGAAAAACTATCCAACTCATGATCTTGAGCTAGCAGCGTTTATGTTTGCTCTGAAAATATGGCGCCACTATCTATATGGCATTCACATTAACATATATACTGATCTTAAAAGTTTACGGTACATTTTTAAGCAGAAAGACCTAAATTTAAGACAGCAGAGATGGGTAGACCTAATAAAGAATTATGATATTAATATACTATATCATCCGAAGAAGGCAAATATAGTAGTCGATGCTCTGAGTCATAGTACTGGTGATCAGGCCATGGTAAGTCAAGGAGTGGCTAAGGATCTATGTCAACTATCTAGTTTGGAAGTTTTCCATCTTGAAACCTCAAAGGAAGGGTTGTTGTGCATAATACTGCGGAATCATTGTTGGTAATGGAGGTGAAAGAAAAATATTTCGCGGATCCTATTTTACGATGACTTAAAGACAATATAAGTCAAGGTATGATAAAGCGTTTTGACCTCACACAAAAGGGAGTACTTTATTTCCAAAATAGATTATGTGTTCGTAATATTAATGAAATAAGAAAGATGATAATGGAAGAAGCCCATCATTCCAGATATTCCATCCATCTTGGATCAACTAAGGTATACCATGACCTAAAGGGAATGTTTTGGTGGGGAGGCTTGAAAAAGGATCTTGCAGAATTTGTGGCTCAATGTCCACATTGCCAATAAGTGAAAGTAGAACAGCAAAAGCCAGGAGGTTATATGCAATATATAGAGCTGCCATCATGGAAGTGGGATATGATCAATATGGACTTTGTTACCAGGTTACCTTGCTCATTTCAAAAGTTTGACTCCATATGGGTAATAGTTGATAAACTCACAAAGTTAGCACACTTCTTGCCAGTTAAGAGTGATTATATAGCTGAAAAGTATGCCAAGCTATACCTCAAAAAGGTAGTCAGGCTACATGGAGTCCCAATCTCTATTATATCTGATCAAGGACCTCAATTCACTGCAAAGTTTTGAAAGTTCTTCCAAAAGAGTTTAGGGACAAAAGTGAATTTGAGCATAACATTCCACCCTCAAACAAATGGACAAGCTGAGTGCACTATTCAAACACTTGAAGATATGTTATGACCTTGTGCATTGGACTTTAAATATAGTTGGGTGGACCATTTGCCACTTATGGAATTTGCCTATAATAATAGCTACCACTCAAGTATCTAGATGGCCCCTTACGAAGCTTTGTATTGAAGGAAATGTAGGTCATCGATTGGATGGTTTAAAGTAGATCAAACCACCTTGCTTGGGCCAGATCTAGTACAATAAGCCATGAAAAAGGTTAGCGTAATACAATAGCTGCTAGAAACAGCCAAACGTCATCACAAATCATATGAGGATGATAGAAGGAGAGGATTAAAGTTTTCAGTAGGGGATCGGGTATTCATAGAGGCATCTCTAATGAAAGGGGTTATGAGATTTGGTAAGAAAGGAAAACTGAGCCCACGTTACATAATGCCATATAAAATTATTAAGAGGTTCGGGCAGGTTGTATAGGAACTAGAGCTACCTAATACCTTTCAATGGCTCATCTAGTTTTTCATGTCTCAATGCTTTAAAATTACATAGATAACCTATCCCGTATCACTCCTATTGAAGATGTGTAGGTTATAGAAGATCTTACATATGAAGAGGTAGTTATTGCTATTCTAGATCGTCGAGTTAATAAGCTAAGAAATAAATAAATAGCTTCAGTAAAAGTACTTTGGAGAAACCAACAAGCAGAAGAGATAACATGGGAGGCCAAGGACGCAATGAAATCAAACTAACCTTACTTATTTGAAGCTAAAGAGGAAGTCCAACATGCAAAATTGGGACACTAATAGTTACGTGTGATTGAATACTTAGTGTGTTGTCAAAAGTTTGTGTAAGTAATGGTTTAAACTTGGTTAACCTATCCAATTGTGCTAACATTCGAGGATGAATATTCCTAAGGGGGAGAGTATATAACACCCCACATCATATAGTGCTAGTTGATGAGATCACGACCTTAAACAAGGTGAAATAATGAGGTGCTTGTAGAACTTAGGAAGCTAGCAAGTGAGTCACCTACATGCTTAACTTAAATATGCTAGCTAACGGAGACAAGACCCAACGCCAAATCTATCCATGTCCGATAATTAATAAAGTTTATGTTGAGAATGTAACTTTAGCTCGTGTTTATTGAAAATACTTACAGCCAAAGATTAATAATAAAAACTCCCAAGTATATCACAACTCACTTGACTAAATGGGCCCAAACTAAGTGAAGAGGAATTAGGAAAATGGGCAGCCAAGGCCCATCAGATTTTAAGACCCATTAAGCCCAAGTGAGAGGCCCAAGTTGTTGCATCACCAGATTACTCATATATGTTGATATGTGATCAAAATCAAAAGAGAAAGTAGGCTAAAAGCGTCCCTTTAAAAGGGCTTAAAAACAGTCCCTTAAGTCATTTCACTTTGGAATAATTTTCAGCTTTTTGAAAGAATGTTTTTCTCTTTACTTCACTTCAGAAGGTAGCCAATATAACTCTCTAGGGTTCTTTAAGGATACTTGAATCTTCAACACTAAGGTAAGTGGAAATATACATGTATTTTATACACTTATACCATGAAAAACAAGAAGTATCTGCTAGTTATACTTGTGAAAAATGTTCGGACAAAATGTACTTCGAATGTTGCTAAACACTTGCCTATTTTTTAAGTGACTTCTCTATGGTTTATAGGATGTATTATTAAGATATATTGATATTCCTAACATGGTTGAAGTTATGGATATTGATATATGGATTGTACCATAATTTTCTTTCACTTAACAACGAATTTTATTGTGTTATCTTAAGTGTGATTTTAACTGGGACTTAGGGGCTGAAGGATGGAAAGTTATTACCTCATGTCCATTGTGACTGCTTTGGTGTTTTTCTAAGACTATTTTGAGGTTATTTGCATGTATACATGTGTTGAGGACAATTTGGTTAAAGTCCGGATTGTTTTGAATTGTTGACGTCGAGATATAGGGAAATGGCGTAAGGTTGTGGTACCTGATTGCATGTCGTATGAAGTTGGTGTGTGCTATGAATTATGGACTATTTCTAGAATTATATGAACCTAAAATAGGTTGTATACACCATGTATATGGAATGGGTAATAGACACATATGCTTAGGGGTGGAAAGGATTAAATAACGTTATTGAGTCTATGCTTACGGGATGCTGCCCAAAGTTTATTTTTTCATTAGATTGGATTGGCAAGAAGTGTTTCTTAGCTGCTAATATGAATATTAGTGCTTACTTTACTGTAAATAAATATTTGAGGGAAAAGGAGTTTACTTTGAGGTAATAACAAGGTCATATATCGAGGTATGTAAGGCTACTTGATTTCGTATTACTTGGCATGAAATTTAGATTCTTCCTTGGCACGTAAAGGCACTTACCAACTTCGACACAAATATTAACCATGTCTGCACTCTTTCATATGTTCATATGATCCCATACATAGTCACCTTCAAATCTTGATACGTACATGGATACCAAGTTACATGAGTTTTTGTTGCTAAATATAGTTCACGAGTTGTTTCATCTCATATGTATTTAATTATTTGTGTAACGTACTCTTTTCATTGTCATATTGCCTTCTATCATTATTTACATATCATATGCTACGTCGACAATCCTACAGCTCTAATATTATGACTACCTAAAGAATTATATCAAAGGTAATTGAAAGGTAAAGTATATGACTTATTAATTGGTGGTAACCCGAGGGGTGGAAGAATCACGTAGCTAGAGTTGATCCTATCAAGCGAGGTAGCCCAAAGGGTGAATGAAAAAGCCTAGCAATGGTTGCTCCAGATATAGATTTACAACTGATCAGCTAGTCATTTGTATTACATGTTGTGCACTGATTATACAGTAAAGGTAAGTAATAAAAAGAACATAAAGTACAAGATCTAATAGTATAATTAAAGGTGGTCTCTTATACTACACCAGTGCATAGTTTCATCTAAGTGGTTACTTCATATACATAATTTCCTAGCATACATATTCAATACATTATCTCATATTGATGTCCCTTATGGGGGAGCTACATTACATGCTTCAGGTACAGGTGCTAGTAGCGCTCCCTAGTAGAAGTACAGGATATCCAGTTATTATTCCCAAGCTCTAGGTTGCTTCACAGTTTTGTGTGTATAAATCTTATATTTTTGTATTGTATAGTTAGTCGAGGTGGGGCTTATCCCAAACCTTATTAGATATTTTTTCTTATCTAGAGGCTTTGTAGACTACGTAAATTAAAGTGTGGTCACATCTCATACTTTAGACCATGTTGTCCCAATGGCCTAGCCATATGTATTTCCTTTTGACGTGTTATTGCTGCTTACTTTCTTAAATGCATATCGAATGAAGAAATACCTTATAATATGTATAAAAAGCGCATGGACATAGGTTGGTTCTCCCGAGCCTTATCGGTAATGGGTGTCAGTCCACCTTAATGGGACTTTGGGCGTGACAGTCTTAGCCCCCGCTAAGTATCTATGTTCAGAAGTGTTGTTCAACAAGTTATGTATTATGTTTGAGCTTTGACTCATATATGTTATTTAAGTATTGAACTCTCTCTCTCTCTCTCTCGCTTAGTCCCAATTCTTCTTATTCATGTTTCTTATGTTGTTTTATATTGCTTCCGTGACCAAGGATATATAATGATATGCTATGAGGCTTATTTGGGGTTCATTCGGGTTCGCCATTCGCCGATCATGTCTAGATGCTACGCTTGGGTCGTGACAACAACCTTGTTGTTGATTTAGCTACTCATGCTATGTGTAGATGAAAGAATTATTAATTGAGAAGACATAATTGTACACTTCCAGAATAGAATTAAGAACTAGGAAAATCCAACTTCAATAAGAATCACAAGCTTCAAGGTAAAATTCAAACACAAGGTTCTCAAAGACTCTCCAATATGATCTTATAATTTTCTGTCTCTCAATATTGTGTTCTCTAAGTACTAGGCAAAATGTTTTGAAAAATAACCTAAAAAACCTATTTCTAATAATTAAAATTCATGTCGTAAACAAAATAGAAGAACTAGTCGGCACACCATACAGAAGGTGTCTTATGGGCCGTATTGCATTACACGGACCATAATCAAGATCTCATACTTAGCTGCTACAAATTTGGACTTCAACTCTATCACACCCCTCTTCAACTCATAAAGTGGTTTACGACCCGTAAAGGGTGTTTCTTTTTATGAAATTCGTGAAAGTCCAAGTCTCTGATCCTTAGAGCACAAATCATCTTCTACAACTTGTCCAACTCTCTATGGCTCATCTGCATGTTTGTAAAATAAACTTCAAAAAATAGCCCCTCACTGGAATTATCCATGAAACAATCTTACGGCCTGTAGAACGATGTATGGCCTGTAAAAGGGTCTTGTATAGCAGCAAAATTACTTAGCAACTTCTACAACTTTCCCCAAAATCAAGGCCAACCAGTAATCTTACAAATATACACACAAAAATACATAAAACCAACTAACATCGCATTGAGAATACAGAAAATTCCAAGTTTTAAGTATCAACAGTGTTGTATTTGGGCAGCATGCCAACACCCTCAACTTAAAATTAATGTTTGTCCTCAATCAATGGACTTAATCTAAATAGATAATACAGAAACACACAGACCTAAACCATATGGCATACATTACATAAATCTTAGACTCAGATACCCACACCGACTTTTCGAAACAGGATCAGATAGTTAACTAGCAAAATAATACAACCTAGTGCATGTGACAAGACAACTATGACAAGCAACGGATTATCAAGAGTTCATAATCACTAACCAAGTCTAGTGTTAACAATGCAATGCAAGTGCATTCACAAAAGAAGTCCCATATTTTACACTCAAGTCATGCTAAGCCTTAGGACTATGCAAAATCACTCACTCTCACAATAGATATTCATGCATGATGTCTAATACCATAGGATTTTTCTTATACTAATGACTTAGACCTTCAACTAACTGGAGTACGATCACTTTAGAAATTTATTAGCTTTTAACGTAGGCTCGAGGGACTTTGGTATGATATTATAGGAAAATAGTGACTAAAGGCCTCCTTGACAATGTGTTTTTCTACACTTTTTCCCTACCAATTCTGTTATTTTCACCTTATTCTCCCAATTTCCTATTGTCAACTTTTCTGGATGCTTTCTTCTTATTTTCCACTTTTTTCCTTATTTCTATACTTCATTTTGCTTTTTAGCTTTAAAATTAAGGCATCACTTATTTTTCTTTCACCCAGTACATGATTTTTCCCTTTTACTATGTACCACTAACTCACCCCCTTATTTTTGTTTCACTCTTACCCCAACCGCCCTCAACTTAGACCTTTGGCCTGTGTTGAGGTACACAATATCCGTCCTCAGAACTAGGGCCACTTTTGGTAGCCACCCTCAACTTAGGCTCTTTGCCTCAGTCAAGGTGCACAATGTTCAAGAAACGACCAGGGCCAATTTCAGGATTTTACAACTAAGAA
Source organism: Solanum sejunctum (assembly GCA_025642045.1). Taxonomy (NCBI): domain Eukaryota; kingdom Viridiplantae; phylum Streptophyta; class Magnoliopsida; order Solanales; family Solanaceae; genus Solanum; species Solanum sejunctum. The sequence goes on from JAOTQJ010048545.1 coordinate 36,210, forward strand.
GGCTAGGTTAAATAGGTATTGTCAAAGAATAGGTACATGTCACGCTCAAACATTAGGAACAAGGGATTATATCATAGTTTTGGTTAGTCATTTTAGGCTAAGTGGACTATTAAGAACAATGGCCTATGATCCTTTACTAATTTAATTAATCTACAATCTAACTTACAGTAATAGGACAAGATCTTAAATAGCACAAAACACATGAATCTAGCAAATTAGAGTCACACTCACATTGCATTGAATACATTGTCAACAAAGACTCTTAGATAATGCTTTTTATGTCAATCTACTCTCACTTATCAGAACAGACATTGTCACACACCTAAACATACATGGTTGTTCTCTAACTACTAATCAAAATTTTTGGTGGGAATTGTTTTTTTCAAAAAAAACATCAAACATGCTATATGCCACAAGTATTGGTACTATAAGTTACAAATACTATCTAAACATCCTAAACATGCCGATTCAACAAAAAGTAAATATCCACGGGGAAAATAACCATGAGTAAGAAAACCTTGGAATCAAAAATTAGGGTAGTTATGGACCCAAGCTACTCTGACTTCATTGAGGCCCATCACTACCTACACCCCCATCCAAAAAGATGTGCATTGTCCCCAATTTAGAAAATCCAAGCAAAATAAAATGTAGTGGGCTAAAAAGCATAACTCAGTGCCTAAGTGACAGTATGTGGTTGAGTCTGGGCACCCTCCTCCTGCTGGGTGATCTTCTCAGTAGTAGTACTCTATTTGGAGGGGCCAACACCCCTAACTTGCTCCAACTCCCGAGCTCATCGCATCTCCTCATCATGTCTAGATCTTCTCAAGATAAACTCGAGCTCTTCCTCCTCTGTGAGCCTTATATGTACGCGCCTCTCATCTGGCTCATCATCCTCTATGACGGGTCTCTTATCATGGGAAGACTATATAAGCTCATCAGAAGCAAATAAATCAACTATCGGCACAGGAGGTATAGTCACTAGTAGTGCAACCAATGCCGCTAGTACTGTTGTCACGTCAGCTTGGAGCTACAATATCTCCATCTGCATAGCTCATAAATCCAATGTCCAGGACTTATCCAATATCTATTGTACCCTTTCCTCAAAAGCATCAATGAGGGAATCCATGATGGAGATATGGTACTGAATAGTAGTGACTAGAAATTCTTGCATCTGACCCTCTAAGTCTAAAATAGCCTGGTGGACCCATGGCCTGTTTAGATGAACAAGCTAAGTCAACTATGACTTAGTATGTGATAATCTCCGCGCCAAAGCCTGTATAGATGCGGTGAACACATACATCATACTCGCGGTAGTAGCTTATGAAATCATGGCCTTCGATATAGGAGCAATAATATTGGGGCCCCTCTTCTCGACTACCTCAGTCTGCAGGGGCCTCTCCTTAGTAGCAACAGTAGTAGTGGCAGTCGGTGAACTGTCAGAAGGTGGCGCTAGGGCGAACATCTCAGGCATAGGTGGAGGATGCGCTCACTGGAGTACGACTGAGTTCACTTTAGCCTAGATCAGGCTGGGATTCAATGTGTCTTTGGCCTCAATCAACTAGTCTAACTGGTGTAGTATCTCCACCCTCAACTCTAAACAAAGCCTGTAGATTAAGCATGAGCATAAGGATGGTGGTGGACCTCTTTAGTACAACCTTATGAATCTACTCAATGATTAAGCTAGCCCAATCAATATCATAGCCATCTTAGATGGTGGCAACCAAAATCGCATACTCCAACATTAATGTTTTAGCAGCAAGTGTTAGAGACAAATGTGTGAGTGAATAATCGCCCACAAAAATTTGGTTGGGAAACTGAGCTAAGTTTTTTTGATAGGCTCTGAGTGAGTGGTGACCCTGCAGGTTCTGGATCCTGATCACCAATATACCTAGTGACCTATCTCATCAAACAGGGTCGATACTCTGGATATTGTCATGACCCAAGCCTAGGGTGTAGACGTGACTGGCAAATGGGGAACCTGAAAGGATCTCAAATAAGGCTCATAGCATATCATTACACACCCTTGCTCGTGGAAGCAATCAAAATGACAATAATAGGAATGTATAAACAAGGGAAATTGGGACTAAGTGTACACTTCCATATCATACCATCAAGAAATAAAAGAGCCAAGACTCATAGCATAGATATATATTAAGTCCAATAACACCTCTACTACTGTCACGAACCAAGCCTAGAACCTAGATGTGATTGGCAAATGGGGAACCCAAAGGAACCCCAGACAAGTCTCATAGCATATCACTATACATCCTTGGAAGCGGAAGCAATTAAAAGTGATAGTAAGAGATAAGCATAAAAAAGGGGAACTAGGACTAATGGTAAACTTCCATATCACAACCATCAAGAAACAAGAGATGGTCAAGACTCATAGCATAGACACATATCATATCCAACAATACCTCTACTACATAGATAAGAGAGGGGGCCAAAACAATTAACTGGGCTCACCCTCCTAGTTAATACTTAAATAAAGAAAAGATAGCCTTAGTACATAGTAAGATATCATAAGCAACGTCCTCGGAATGGAGGACTCACCAACAAGCTTGAGAGACAATCTTACTAGCTACGTCAAGGAGGAGGATGATAAACAAGTGCACCAGTTCCTTCATGGTAACATCATGTAGGCATAAAGTATTCATTACTATATTTGAATATGCTAAGTATGTAGGATGCAATGCAACAAGAGATAGACATCATAGTCAAAATGCATAGAGATAAACAATAGATAGCATCGTAACAATATGGAATGTATGATTAATGCTTAAGTAAAAAATGCTTATATAGATCATAACATATGTGTAAGAAGAGACCACTAAACTATTGGTAGATCATCACACCCTACCATCCTTGTTGATCGGAGTACAAATCCCCTGATAGGTTACTAAGGTACAAAATCCAAGATAGGTTGATAGATAGTTGCACCCTACTACCCGTGGTACCGGAGTATGAACCCCCATGATAGGTTGGTGGATTGTTACACCCTACCAACCATGGTACCGGAGTACAAACCTCCCAATAGGTTGATAGATATAAATCCCCAACAAGGTTACCCAATGCGCAACCAACGAGTAGGGCATGGTCACATTCCACTACTATATAGGAGGATATTATTTATATATTTTCATTTCATCATCATATAGTCATTTAACTAAAAAGACATGCATTGGACCAATTAATTAAGAAATCATAATCGAATATTTTATCAAACACTTGGCGAGTGTGTAATGCTAGTGTAAAACCATGTAATTCAAGAGTTCAATCATGCAATAAAAACTAAAGTAAAGTAACCCACCATGACTTGGTAATACCTTCATACAGTACACATTGAAATCCATCATTAAATCTTATAATAGACCATAGTTTAATATCCCAAAACATGCATAGTTACAATAGACAAACCATCTCATAGTATAATCTTGAAATAGGTAGACATGTGTTTCCAATCAACATTTCATTAAAAACCTAACCAAATTTTTAATCATAATTCATAGTAAGTAATACATATAAGTAATACAACTTGAAAACATGCAATTTTTCATGAAAAGTAAGAGTTGGACTCTATAGCTGAAAGGTACCCATGGATGAAAGATTGGAGATGGAGACTTGAAGCTTGAGAGAAAATCCTTAGATCCAGAGATGGTCTTGAGACTCGAATTTAGGAGTAAAATACTTGGTTAAGTGATTGAATGAGTTTTGGGGAATATTTAGAATAATATGAGGGTGAGAACTGGCTAAGTATAGGTTTTTTCACATTTGGGAATACTTAGGCCCAAAACTCGAAAGTCTTGGACAATAAAAAAAATAACTAGGCAGAATTTACACAGGTCCACATCGTTGACCTATCGCAGAGACCAATTTTATACATGTCCGCGACAACTACGCATCGTGGCACTATCACAGACCGATTTTGGAAATTGATATTTAAGAAATTTGAAATTGTCATTCGATTGCTCTAAAATTGGGGTTAGATACTTTTCCCCCTAAATTTGACTACCGGAAAAAGAATATGAAGTTGAATTTTTATATCATGCATGAATTTTGAGATATATAAAAATTATGATTCTGAACACTTCCGAGACACATTTTCTGGCACTTTTTTGGGGTCGTTACAATATCTCCCCCTTGGGAATATTCATCCCCAAATGTAAAAGAAGCATACAAGAGAAGAGTAATCATAAAGAGATCAGACCCAACAAGAATGCAACAACACACATAAAAACCCATTTTCAAAATCTCAACATGACTGTTAAAATCACCATGAACTTTCTCAATATAAATATGAATGTATGCAATGACATAGGGGCTGAAACATAGGACTTGGAATCATAAAAGGACTTGACGTGTTATCATAAGCTTGAACAAACGATAGATCTATGAATATTGCCCCTCTATGCCCACTTCGGCTCCTCGAGAGATACTATCAACTTGATGATTCTCCCAATGAGCCTTGACAATTACTACCCCCTCACAGATCAACCTTTACTCATATCCACCCAAACTTCTCCATAGGACCTCTTCATAGGCCAACTTATCACCCACAATTTACAAAACCTCAAGAGTCCTACAGCACTTGAATCACCAACACCTCTCCTCAATCCTAGAAACATGATCAACCGAATGAATCGTATTCGTATCCAAAGGCACTTCCTATTCATATGCAACCTCACTCACCTTTATTAACACTATATGAAGACTCATAAAACATAAATTCAATTCCCTCATTTATGGGATAAACCACACCTTTCATCAGCGAAACCTTCAATTACCCCCAATCACCAATTTTAAATTCAAGCTCTCTTCTCCTTACTTTGACATAAGACTTATGACAACTTTGGGACTGTCTCCACCTTTTACCTAATCAATCTTACATCCTCTATAGCATCCATAACCAGATCCAGACCCAACAAAGCAATCTATCCCCCTTCAAACCACCGAACTGGTGATCTACAATGCCTACCATAGAGAACCTCTCAAGGAGCCTTATCGATACTAGAATGATAGCTATTGTTGTAAGCAACCCAATCCAAGGAAGATGATCATCCCAACTATTCTTAAGATCTAATACACAAGCCCTAAGTATATCCTCAAGTATTCTCACCAGCACATGAATGTACAATTGAACAAACTCTTCAGCACCATAAGTAGTCTTAATCGGTAAAAAATGAGTTGATTTCGTCATTCTGTCAACCACAACCCAAAGGTAATCAAAACCCTTTCTAGTCTTGGGAAACCCATCCACAAAATCCATATTAATCACCATGTACTTCCAAGTAGGAATGTCTATGTCTTTCTTTAGGCCACCCGGCCATAGATGCTCGGCTTTAACTTCTTGACAACTATGACAACCGAAAACAAATTTTGCAACACCTTCTTCATGCATCCCTACTAATAGATTTCTCTCAATCTCTATACACTTGGTAGAACCTAGGTGAATAGAATAAGAATAATTATGGTCTCATCAAAGATCTTTCCCCCCAAGCCATTACATAAGGTACATACAACCTGCCTTGGTACCTAAGGGCACCATGTACGCCTTTTGAGAGAAAACCTCCATCTTGCCCTCTTTCAATAAGGACTATAATTCTAACAAGGAGGGATCAAGATCTTGCTTTGCTCTTACCTCATCAACCAATACAGATTTAGAACCATCAATAACAATAACCTGCCATTGTCAACCTCTTTCAATCTGACCCCTAACCTAGCTAACTGATGCACCTCCCTAGCCACCTCTTCACCACCACCATCATCATGAGCTAGGATACCCTTAGACACCCTACTCAAAAACATTCGCCATAACATTAGTCTTACTAGGGTGAAAATGCGCACTAATATCATAATCCTTCAGAAGTTCTAACCATCTCCTATGTCTCAAGATAAAATCCCTTTGGGTGAACACATATTAGAAACTCTAGTGGACGATAAATACATCAACATGCACCTATATAACCAATGATGTCAAATTCAAAGCAAATACCACAGCAACCAACTCAAAGTCGTAGGTAAGAGAACCCTTCTCATGCATCCCAAACTATCTAAAAGCATAGATTTCCACCTAACCAACTCGCATCAACACAAAACTCCAACCAATCCGAGCGACATCATACTACCCTTCTACCCCATCTGATGAAGACAAGATAAGAGTGGAGACAACTTATCCTTCCTTTGGGTCAACTTAGTCATGGAGAAGCAATAGAAGAGAACCCATTCTAAAACCTCTGGTGGTAAATCGTTAAGCCCAAGAAACTCCTAATATCCAAGAGAGTCAAAGGTCTAGGCAAATTTCTAATTGCAGACATCTCCTTAGGATCAATCATAATACCATCCTCTTATGCCACATGGCCCAGGGACGTAACCTCCTCTAACCACACTTTACACTTCACATACTCAGCATATAACTCCTCTTATCCCAATATTTGCAACAGTATGCCCAAATGGTTCACAAGCTCTAAGTAAATCAATACTTCATCACTAGAGACCACCAAAAACATAACAAGGTAGGACTAAAGACTATATTCATGAAATCCATAAACACATTCGGTGCATAAGCCAACCAAACAACTCCAAAATACTCAAAAGGCTCATTCCTAATCCAAGAAGACACTTAGGGATATCACCTACATTCATCATCCCTTGGGAACAAAACTCAAACCAAAGTTCAAGCTTAGAGAAGTGACTAACCCATTGTAGTTGACCAAATAGATCGACCATTCTTAACCATCATATTACAACCTTATGGGTTTTTTAATCGAAGGAGACACAATTTGAAAGTAGCCAAACCACCTCATGACCTCCAATCCAATAAACTAAGTTCAACCAAAATCACAAGACAAGACCCTATGCAATCAGACCATAGGGCGACCCTTAGAGATCAATTATACCTTAAGACAAGAAATGGACTTACCCCCTTTGCAACCACATTACAAGCTCCCCCACTCCACAATGGACTAAATCAAGAATCGAAATTTAGCTGTACGGGCCCTGTATCAATAAAGACACAACATGCATGCAACTAATCCACCCCAAGCATAATATCAAAATCTGTCATACAAAACCACACAAGTCACAAGGCAAGACCTAATGCAAAATGAACATGGAACAACACCTATGAACTTTCAAACAGCAATAGGCTCACCAATGAGATAGACACTAAAAAGAGTTTGGGACACTCATGAAACCCACTAGCAACCAAAGAATAATGAATGAAATAGTAGCACACCAGTACATCAATAAAACAAATCAAACACAAAGGGAATTTCAATATACCGGTAGCAGCATCGGGAATCTTACCCCCTTCTTGAGCCACTTGATCAATATGACCGCCTTTACACTTCCTTTGAACATATGGACAATCCACTAGCTTGTGACCCACTTTACTATATCTATAACAAGTATTCGTCTTCCCCAATCATGGGCCACCATAGTACTTTCCACACCTTTGGCATTTGGGATTAGTCATCCCACTATCACCTTCTTTACTCTTAGTGCGGCTGTGAGGACAATACTTCCTATTATATCCTACTTTGCCACAATCAAAACAAGTAATTGTGCCTTTGAAACATGGAGCCCTATGAACTTTATCACACATTCGACACATAGCATCACCTCTACCCTTGAGACTTTGGAACTTTCCTCCAACACAGGCCCTCTTGGCCTCACTACCTCCTTTTACCATTTGAAGCCTCGAGAGCATCCACTTATTGACCGAGGTGACTTGCCAAGTTTGCCACCATTATGGCCACTCCTATAGAACATTAAGAATCTCCGAATTAATCATATGACCATCTTTAATAGCCCGAGACATATCCTAAAATGTAATGGTTAGATTATCAATAAGCCTAAGGGGACCTAACTCTATCGCATGACATAGATCATGAAGAAGTGAAACATTTCCTAGAACGCCTCATAGCCTTCTATTCATTATTGTGGCATACTTTACAACTATGAATAGGACTCTAATTGATGCAGTGTATTAGACATCGAGGATCTAATAACCTATTTCTCTGATACCATATTTGTCATGACCCAAGCCTAGGGCCTAGACGTGACTAGCAAATAGGAAACTCGAAGAAACCCCAAATAATTCTCATAGCATATCATTACACATCCTTTGTCTCGAAAGCAATTAAAAATGACAATACAAGATAAGCATAAATAAAGGGAATTAGGACTAAGGGTAAACTTCCATATCATAACCATCAACAAATAAGAGAGAGTCAAACCACATAGCATAGATATATATCGTATCCAACAACACCTCTACTGCATAGATAAGAGCGGTGGCTATGACAAACAATCGAGCGCACCCTCATAGTCAATACATAAATATAGAAAAAGCCTAAGTACATAATAAGAGATCATAAGCAATATCCCCGTAATGGAGGACTTACCAACAAGCTTGAGAGAAAATCGTACTAGCCATATGAAGGAGGAGGAGGATCAAGCGATGCACTGGTTCCTACATAGTGACATCATATAGGCATAGAGTATATGTTAGTACATTTGAATATACTAAGTATGTGGGATGCAATACAACAAGAGATAGGCATCATAGTCAAAATACATAGAGATAAAAAATAGATAACATAGTAACATTATGACATATACGATTAATGCTTAAGTAAAATATTCTTATATAGAACATAACATATATATAAGAAGAGACCATTAAACTAGTGGTGGATCATCATACCCTACCACCCTTGGCGACTGGAGTACAAACCCTCTGATAGGTTACCAAGGTACAAACACCTTGATAGATTGATGGATAGTCACACCATACCACCTGTGGTGCCAGAGTACAAACCCTCTCGATAGGTTGGCGGATTGTGTTAACCTACTACCTATGGTGCCAGAGTACAAACCCCTCGATAGGTTGATGGGTACAAACCCCTAACAAGTTTACTGAGCCCATAACCCCCGAGTTAGGCATGGTAACATTCCAACACTATATAGGAGGATATTATATATACATATTCATTTCATAATCATATAGTCATTCAACTCAAAAGACATGCATTGGACCTTCAATTCCTTAAGAAACCATAATTGAACATTTTATCAAACACTTGGCGGGTGTGTAATGCTAGTGTAAAACAATGAAATTCAAAAGTACAATTATGCAATAAAGTTTGCAGTAAAACATCCCACCAATACTTGGTAATACCATCATACAGTACATATTGAAATCTATTATCAAATCTCATAATAGATCATAGTTTAATATAACAAAACATGCATAGTCACAATAGACAAATCATCTCATAATATATTCTTGAAATGGGTAGACATGTGTTTTCAATCAACATTTCATTGAAACGCCAACATAATTTGTAATCATAATTCATATTAAGTAATACACATAAGTAATACAACTTGAAAACATACAATTTTCATGAAAAGGAAGGCTTGAACTCTATGGGTGAAAGGTATCCATGTATGAAACCCACATACCTGAGCTTTGGAGAGGAACTTGATAAAGATTGGAGATGGAGGCTTGAAGCTTGAGAGAAAATCCTTAGATTCTGAAAGGGTCTTGAGACTATAATTTAGGATCAAAGTACTTTGTTTAGTGTTTGAATGAGTGTTGAGGAATATTTAGAATGACATGAGGGTGAGAAATGGCTGAGTATAGGTATTTTCACGATTGGGAATACTTAGGCCCAAGACTCAAAAGTCTTGTACCACAAGAAAAATAACTTGACAGAATTTACATAGGCCCATGTCATGGACCTGTCACAGAGACCAAATTTGCACATGTTCGCGACGACAATGCGTCGTGGCACTATCATAGATCGATTCTGGAAATTAAAATTTTCTAAATTATAAATTGTGATTTGATTGATCTAAAGTTGGGGTTAGACCCTCCTCCCCTTAAATTTGACCCTTAAATATGAATATGAAGTCTAACTTTTGATATCATGTATGATATTTGAGATATATGGAGATTACAATTCTAGACACTTTTGTGTCACATTTTTGGGCACTTTTGAAGGTAGTTACAACTACATTGATAAAAGCGGGGGCCAAGACAAGTAATTAGGCTCACCCTCATAGTCAATACATAACCAAAATAAAGATATTCTTAATACATAGCAAGAGATCACAAGCAACATCCCCAAAATGGAGGACTCACTAATAAGCTTGTAGGACATCGAACTAGCCACGTGGAGGAGGAGGATCAAACGGTGCTCCAGTTCCTACATAATGATATCATGTAGGCATAAAGTATGTATTAGTACATTTTAATGATCTAAGTATGTAGGATGTAATTCAAAAGGAGATAGGCATCACAGTCAAAATGTATAGAGATAGTCAATAACTAGCATAGTAACAACATGGCATGTACGATCAATGTTTAAGTAAAACATCCTCACGTAGGATATAACATATGTGTAAGAAGAGACCATTAGACTATTGGTGTATCATCATACCCTACAACCCTTGGTAATTGAGGTACAAACCCCGTCAATAGATTAGTGGATCATCACATTCTACCACCCTTGGTGCCAGAGTACAAACTCATCGATAGGTTGATGGATACAAACCCCTAAAAAGGTTGACAGATAATCACAGCCTACTACCCTTGGTACCAGAGTACAAATCCCTAATAGGTTATCAAGGTATGAACCCCTTGATAAGGTTACCTGGCACGCAACCTCCGAGTAGGGCATCGTCACATTCCAACACTATATAGTGAATACCATACACTTACATACTTTTCATCATCACATCACCATCATATAGCCATTTAACTTATAAGATATGCATTGGACCTTTAATTCCTCAAGGAATCATAATTGGACATTTTATCAAACACTTAGAGGGTGTGTAGTGCTACTGTAAAACCATGTAATTCAAGAGTGAAATAATTCTACATAATCAATGTAAAAACTTTAATAGATACTTGGTAACACCCTCAAGCAATAAACATCAAAACCTTTCATCAAATCTTATAATAGATCTTGGTTTCATAGCTCAAAACACAGCAAAACAATCAAAATTTCATGAATCCCAACATAGTGTGCAGCCATTTTCTTAATAAACAAGGCCCATCAGTAAATCATCTTTAAATCATGCAAATTTAAGTAAAAATTAAGATTGTATTTTATCGGTGAAAGAAACCCACGAAACAAACCCACATACCTTAGCTTTGGAGATGAACTTGATGAAGAGTGAAGATGGAGACTTGAAGCTTGGGTGCGATCCTTAAGATCAAGAAGAGGTTTTGAGACTTGAGTTTAGGAGTAAAAGTTTTGGTTAAGTGTTTGAATGAGTATTAGGAAATGTTTAGAATGATATGAGGATGAAAAATGTCTAAGTAAAGGTATTTTCACGTCTGGGAATACTTATACCCAAGACTTAAAAGTGTTGGACCGAAGTGAAAACTAGGACAAAATTAACACCAGTGCACAGCCGTGGCGTGTCACGCCAAGAGCGCAAAAATCTCAATGTTAATTGTCACTTGGAAAAATGAAATTACTAATCATTTTCTATTAAATTGATGTTAGGCTCATTTTCTACTCAAAATGACCCCTGGACAAGAATATTTAGTAAGATTTTCGATATTGGAATGAATTTTAAGATATATGAAAATTATGATTTCGAGCACTTTCGAGGCACATTTTCAGGCACTTTTTTAGGGTCGTTACAATATCTGTACCTTGGGAACATTCATCCCCAAATGTCAAAGAGACATATATGAGAGACATAAACAAGGAAATTTTAGCCCACATAGCGATGCAACGATGCAATTAAACATTATTTCAAAAATCTCATCATAAGTGTAAAATCATCATGAACTTAAACATGAATATATACAATGACATGAGAGCTAAACTTAAGACTTGAGATCATATAAAGGACTTAGATCAATATGTTATGCTTGAGTGGAGTGGAAAAGGTAAATATATCACTTTTGCATGTCTGCTTAGGCCTCTAAGTAGCACTCTCAACTTGTTGATTCCTCCAAAGGACCTTAATGGAAGCCACTTCTTTGTTTCTCAGCCTCTTCACTTTCCTATCCGAAATCTAAATCTGAACCTCTTTATATGTCATATTATCTTCAACCACATCCACAATATCAAGAGGCACAATAGCAGTCAGATCACCCACACATTTCCTTAACATAGACACATGAAATATCGAATGAACTAAATCCATTTCCGTAGGTAATTCCAACTCATAAGCTACCTTGCCATCCCTTCTCATCACCCTATAACTACTTACATATCATGGGCTCAACTTTTCCTTCTTAAAAAAATAGACCACATCCTTCATGGGTAACACCCTCAAATTGACCCAATCATCAACCTTGAATTCAATTCCCCTTCTCCTCACATCGGCATAAGACTTTTGAAGACTTTGGGATGTCTTCAACCTATCTCTAATCATCCTAACCTTCTCAAGAGCTTCCATAACCATATTTAGTCCTAATAAGGCCATGTCACCAGGCTTAAACCACCCCACCAATGATCTACAACATCTACCATAGAGGGCCTCAAAATGAGTCATAACTAGGCTAGAATGATAGCTATTGTTGTAGGCAAACTCAATCAATGGAAAATGATCATCCCAACTACCTTTAAGCTCTAACATACATGCTCTAAGCATATCCTCAAGGGTGTGGATGGTCCTTTAGAGTTGGACATCCATTTTACGGTGGAAGGTCATAAAAAGCTTAACTCTAGTACCAAGACCCCTTTGGAAGGACCTCCAAAAATGTGAGGTAAATTGAGCACCACAATCTGATATGATAGACAAGGGAATCCCATGCAATCTCACTAAGTCATGGATGTACAACCTTGCAGAAACTTCAGCCCTATACGTGGTCTTAAACTGTAGGAAATGAGCCAATTTTGTCATCTTATCAACCACAACCCAAATGGAATCAAATCTTTTTCTAGTCCTGGGAAACCCAACCACACAATTCATATTAATCACCTCCCATTTCCAAGAAGGAATCTCTATGTCTTGGGTTATGCCACCTGGCCTTTGATGCTCGGGTTTGACTTTTTGGCAACTATGACAATTGGAAATGGATTTGGCAATGTCTCTTTTCATGCCTCCCCACCAATGCACCTCTCTCAAATCTCCATACATTTTGGTGGAATCGGGGTGGATAGAATAAGAAGAGTTATGGGCCTCATCAAGGATTTTCTCCATCAAACCATCAACACATGACACACACAATCTGCCTTGGTACCTAAGGCACCATCTCCCCCTTGAGAGAAAACCACTTCTTTTCCCCCTTTCACCAAGGCCTTCAAGTCTAATAAGGAGGGATCAAGATCTTGATTTGCTATCACCTAATCAACCAAGAAAGACCTAGAACCATCAACAACAACAATACCCCATTACCAACCTCTTCCAACCTAACTTCTAATCTAGCCAATCAATGCACTCCCCTAGCCATCTCCTTATCACCACTATCCACATGAGCTAGGCTAACCATAGACACTCTACTCAAGGCATCAGCTACAACATTTGCCTTATCAGGATGGTAATGCACACTCTATTATAATCCTTAAAAAGTTCTAGCCACCCTCTTTTTCTTAAGTTGAGATCTTTTTGAGTGAAGACATATTAGAGGACCTTATGATTGGTGAATACATCAACATGCACCCTATATAAAATAATTTTGCCAAATTTTCAAGCTAAATACTACGGTGGCCAATTCAAGATCATAAGTAAGGTAGATCCTTTCATGCACTTTGAGTTGCCTAGAAGGTTAGGCTATCACCTTACCATTTTGCATTAGCACACAACCCAAATCAACTCTAAAAGTATCACAACATACCATAAAACCCTCAATCCCATTCGCTAGTGACAATATAGGAGCGAACACAAGCTTATCTTTCAAGGTATGGAAGCTTCTCTCACATTTATTAGTCCACACAAACTTAGCCTTCGTTTGAGTCAATTTTGTCATAGAGGAATCAATGGAAGAGAAACCATTCACCACCCTCTGATAATAGCATGCTAACATTCTAGGCCAATTTTTAATCACATCGATCTCCTTAGGATCCACCTTAATACCATCCCGACACCATATGTCCTAGGAAGGCAACCTCCCTCAACAAACATTCACACTTTTCATAATTAGGATACAATTTATCCTCCCTCAATCTTTGTAACACAACCCTCAAATGAGCCCTATGCTTCTTATCACCATGCTAATAGATCAAAATGTCATTAATAAATACTACAATAAATGAATCAAGGTAAGGTTTGAAAGCCCTATCATAAGGTCTATGAAAATGGCCGGTGCATTGATCAACCCAAAAGACATCACAACAAACTCATAATGCCCATATCTAGTCTGGAATGCTATCTTGGAATATCGCACTCCCTTACCTTCACTTGATGATACCCTAACTAAATATCAATCTTAAAGAAATGGATAGCCCCTTGCAATTAGTCAAACAAATTATCAATCCTTGGAAGAGGATATCTATTCTTGATGGTGACCCTACTGAGTTGTTGGTAGTCAATATACCTCCTAAGGGACCCATCCTTCTTTTTCACAAACAACAATAGTACACCCTAAGGTGATTAGCTGGGCCTAATGAACCCTTTCTTCAACAAGTAACTCAATTGCTCCTTCAACTCTGTCGGAGCCATATGGTAAGGGGAATAGAAATGGGTTCAGTATTGGAGAGGAGGTCTATGCCAAAGTCTATTTCCCTTTTGGATGAAACACCAGGAAGGTCATTTAGGAAGACATCAAGAAACTCATTTACACCCCGAAAATGACTCTATGGGAAGGACTTTAGACTACATATCCCTCACCCTTACCAGATGGTAAAGACATCCCTTAGAAATCAACCTACATGCTTTAATGCAAGAGATGAATCTAACCTTGACCACCACAACTTTACTCCCCCACTCAAAGATGGGTTTTTTTGGAAATTGAAATTTGCCCCTATGAGTTCTACAATCAATAGAAGCATAGTATACATGCAACTGATCTATCCCAAGAATAATATCAAAATCAACTATGTCTTACTCAACAAGATCATAAGGCAATAGTTTATGCAAGATGCAAATAGGACAACTTCCATAAACATTTCTAGCAACAATAGATATACCAATAGGAGTTCACTCCTCATATGACTTATGCAACAACTCGGGGTCAACATGGAACATTTTGACAACAAAGGGGGTAACAAAAGAAACAATGGCACCTGGATAATTACTGTATACACATCAAAGTCAAAGATTTTCAACATATAGGTAACGATATCAGGGACCTCATCCACCCCTTGCCTCCCATGCAAAGCATAAAATGAACTATGCCTTGGGGCACCATCTTATTGGCTACCTCTCCCCAAAGGAATTGCATTAGGACCTTGTGGACAAACCTCTTTGCCTTTGGCGATTTTGAGGGCAATCTACCTTTTTATGACCCACTTCCCCACAACCAAATCATACATTAGTATCCCTCAAGCATCGGCCCTTATGACCCTTACCACACTTAGGACATACCTCATTAGGAACCACAACACCAACACCTTGGGTCATTGGGAAATCATTGGCAAATCCCGTATTAGAAGCATGAGAAGACCCTTGGCCTTGGTGGATCCAGCCATCCTCTTCGAACATAACCTCGAAGCAGGCCCTCTTAGCCTCATGACCAATTATCTTCCTTAATTTCTCCTCTTTCATTTGATCGACATAGGTCATCAAACATGACAACTCCATGTCACTAATCAATATGGTAGACTGGTACTCCTCACTAACAAAGTCGGACACACCCAACACAAATTTGTTCATCCTAGATCGTGAGCCAATCAGCAAATATGGATTATATTTCAAAAGTTGATTGAACTTAAGGCATACTCCCTCACACTTATGGACCCTTATCTCAAATTAATAAATTTTACCAACTTAGGTTCTTTAAGCTCAAGGGGGAAGAAACGATTAAGAAAGGCCACCTTGAACTCCTCCTAAAGAAATACATAGTTGACTCCCTTTTCCTCTTTCCATTGGTTATACCATATTTGTGCTACCCCTTTGAGTTGGTAGGCTGCCAACTCTGCCTTATCCTCCGGCCTCACACCCATAATAGACAAAATCTTATAGACTTCATCAATGAACTCTTGAGGGTCCTCACTCATCTCTGACCAATACAATTCTAGGGGATTCATTCTCATACAGTATCTCACTTGAGAGGCCGGTGTAGGAGCATGAGGAACTTGAGCCCCTTTATTGGCTTGATTAACCACCACTTATGCAAGCAAGATAAGAGCATTCCTAAGCTCTCTATTGGTTGATTGACCCTCGGGCATGCAAGCTCGTCTTCCTCTATTATTAGGCATAATCTAGCATAGCAAAGAATAAGCGTTAGGAAAGCTTACTTCAACTCTATAGCACAACTTAGAACAAGAAGAAGGGAAACATTTCCTAAAATGTCTCATAGCCTCACACTCATAGTTATGGTGTACAACACAACCATGAATAGGACCCTAGTAAATGCAGTGTGTTGGACTCCAAGGATCAAACAACCTAATGCTCTAACACTATCATTGTCATGACCCAAGCCTAGGGCCTAGACATGACCGGCGAATAGAGAACCTGAAGGGACCCAAACAAGCCTCATAGCATATTTACTAGACATTCTTGGTCGCGAAAGTAATCAAAATAACATTAATAAGAAAGCATAAATAAGGGAAATTGGGACTAAGGGTATACTTACAAATCATAATATCAAGAAAGAAATGAGTCAAGACACAGCATAGATACATATCATGTCCAATAACACCTCTATGACATAGATAAGAGCGAGGGCCAAGACAAGAAACTAGGGGCACCCTCACAGCTAATACATAACCAAAAGAAAGATAGTCTTAATATATAGCAAAAGATCATAAGCAATATCCCTGAGGACTCATTAATAAGCTTGGAGGAAAATTAAACTATCTATGTGGAGGAGAAGGATGATCAAGCGGTGATCCGATTCCTACATGGTGACACCATGTAGGCATACAGTATGTGTTAGTATGTTTGAATGTACTAAGTATGTAGGATCAATCCAACAAGAGATAGGCTTCACAGACAAAATGCATAGAGATAGTCAATAACTAGCATAGCAACAATATGTCATGTAGGATTAATGCTTAAGTAAAATATGCTCACATAGGACATAACATATCTGTAAGAAGAGACTATAAGACTATTAGTGGATCGTCACACCCTACCACCCTTGGTGATTGAGGTAGAAACCCCATCAATAGATTGGTGGATCGTTGCACCCTACCACCCTTAGTACTGGAGTACAAAACCCCCGATAGGTTGATGGCTACAAACCCCTATGAAAGTTAATGGATAGTCTCACCTACCACCTGTGGTTCCAAAGTACAAACCTCTCGATAGGTTATCAAGGTACAAACCCCTTGACAAGGTTACCCGATGCGCAACCCCCGAGTAGGGGATGGTCACATTCCAACACTATATAGAGAATATCATATACATATATTCTTTTCATCGTTATTTCATCATCATATCATTATCTTATTGCCATTTGACTCATAATACATGCACTGAACCTTCAATTTCTCAAGAAACTATAACCCAACATTTTATCAAACACTTAGAGGGTCTGTAGTGCTAGTGTAAAACCATGTAATTCAAGAGTAAAATCGTGCTAGATAATTTAATGTAAAACCTTCAATGCTAATTGTGCTAGTGTAAAATCATGCTCAAGCAATATACATCAAAACCCTTCATCAAATCTTACAATAGAACTTTCTTTCATAGCTCAAGATGTAGCAAAATAGTCAGAATTTCATAAATCCCAACATAGTGTGCAGTGATTTCATAATAAATAAGACCCATGGGTAAATCATCTTTAAATCATGCAAATTTAAGTAAAACAAAGCTTGGATATCTTTGGTGAAAGGAACCCATGAAAGAAACCCATATACCTTAGCTTTGGAGATGAAGTTAATGAAGATTGGAGATGGAGACTTGAAGCTTGAGTGCAATCCTTAAGATCCGGAAAAGGTTTTCAGACTTGAGTTTGGGAGTAATATATTTGGCTAAGTGTTTGAATGAGCGTTGGGAAATGTTTAGAAGATATGAGGGTGAAAATGGCTAAGTCAAGGTATTTTCACGTTTGGGAACACTTAGGCCCAAGACTTAAAAGTCTTGGACCGAAGTCAAAACTAGGCCAAAATTAACACTAGTGCGCGCTCTTGGCGCGTCACGCCAGGGGTGTGAAAAGATCACTGGAGATCGTCACTTGGAAAAATGAAATTGTTAATTGTCTGCTCTTAAATCGAGGTAAGACCCATTTTCCACTCAAAATGACCATTTGAACAAGAATATGAAGTTAGATTTTTGATCTTGCACATGAATTTTGAGATATATGGAATTTATGATTCTAGGCATTTTCGAGGCACATTTTCGGAGACTTTTGGGGTCATTACAGATCTTTCATCACAAGTAGGTCCTTCATCTGCCCCACCTTATAGTTGAACTTTGCAGTGGATATGGGGGTAGGAAACTCATGACCAAATAATATTTGACGGGTCGTGGTCTCCGATATATCCACCTGTTGGCGCCTCACTCATATCTCAATCAATTTGGGTTGAGCGAGGGGCTTCGTCCCCTTGGGAAGAGTACTTTAGATCATTTCTGTGTATGAGGCATAAAATGCCCTCACCATGGTCAGGGAGTATCGTCCGAGTGCACGTGTGAGCCACTGAAGCCCATACTGAGTCATTTTGTCCTGGATATCGGGGATATTGTCAAGTCTTTCTAATATGACTCAGGGCTCCTCATAGATGGAGCGGTCTCGCTTTTCCTCGACATAAATCTCCTCCATACCCTTGACATACCACTAACTAGTAAAGGCATCTGGTGTAGATTGTGATAATTGAGGTGTGATAGAAGACTATGTCTTTGACCCATCCTTACAATTGGGCTTTTCTATAGATGGAGTCATCTATGGTAAGTTTCTCTCGTTGCTGCCTCCCTCCTCAAACTAGAGAGTACCAGCAATAAGGGCTTATGTCCGCCTATCTCTTGGAGCATCTCTGGTTTGTTGTTTCGCTTCTTCTAGTTCCAGGATGACATCCAGCACCTGTAGTGAGCCACTCAGTTGAGTGGCTTTCTCATCATCTGAAGGCACATCTCTATGCCTCCTCTGCAATGCTCGAATCTCGTCATGTTTATCTTTTTGGGACACAATACCTAAAATATAAACACATACGCATCCTAGTTAGACCTACAATTCAAAATTAGAATGCAAAAAAACAGCTGAGTTAAGTTGCAGAAAGTCTTACAAAAGCACCTTTACAGGCCGTAGTGGATACTATAAGCTATAAAGAGCATTCGTAAAATAATGTTTCAAAGAATTTTTTGCTACTGCAAAAGTCTGCAAGACTAGGTATGACATGTAAAGTGATTTACGAGTTGTAGAGTGGATTGTAAAAATTTCCATTGAGTAATTAATTCTAGGAAGGGTTCTACGAGACCTATCTGTGAGTCGTAAAGTGATCTACGGCTCGTGGAAGATCTCGTCTGATGGATACTTAGAAATATTTAGTTTCTAAAATCTTGCGTGAGGGGAAATTATGACTTGTAAAATAATCCACAGGCTGTAACGGCTACTGAAGAACAAGAAAACTTAGTCACCTAAGCTTTTAAGCACATCACACGGACCCAAAATGACTTTTTCAACAGATATACTACCAGTATCGAAGCAAACACATATGCACTCATATGATTTCTATACCAAAACCATTACACCCAACGTATTCTATACATATGCAACCTATCAAAAGGCATTAAGCATTTATCCTACAATTCCAACCACCTATGGTTGATTTTAACGAGAACATGCACCTATACATCATCCACCAATTTACAAGCACAATCATCATGCATGGTGAGGGACACGATAGGAATAAACAAAAATGATTTCACACAAGGCCAAAGTGCCCAATTCCAAACTTAGTCAATAATTTAAACATGGGCAACCTAATTTCAACTAACACATATTAAATTGAAACATGGATTTTATGTCTAGACACCATTCACCACATAATTTTCAACTCGATCATTCAAAAGAAGGAAAATTAGAAGCCTTAATTTAATCAAAAACTTACCAAGATTTGAGATTAAAGTGAAGAAGTTGAAAGAGGTGACTAGGCTCGAAACCCTAGGCTGCCTTGCCGGAAAATAAGTGTTCCGTGGTTGGTAGTGATTGAAAATATGAAGGGGGATTCGTTGGGTTAATTTAGTAATTTAGGTCAAGAATGTTGTCAAAATTATTTGACCCCACTATTTATGAATTGACTTGGTCAACTAAAATTTAATGTCCTAGACTCTACGAAACACTGATTACAGACCATAATGTGTTTTATGGCTCATAAATCATGGTTTTGCAGAACATCCAAACCTTAGATATTTAAGGCCAGGATTCATAGACTGGTCTATGATTCGTAAAGTATTTTATGGCTCGTAAAGTTGGTCATAAAAAACCCACACTTAGCAAAATTTTTAGGAAACTTACTTAGGGTTCATGAGCGTCATTCACGACCCGTAGTTTGGTCTATGAATCGTACGTTAGCTTGTGGACTGGAGTGCATAATTTGTCTACTCAATGGAACTCTCTGCGATATGAGGTATAGGTCATAAAGTGTTTTATGGCTCATAAACCCAGTTGTACAGACTCAACCTAATGCTCTTCTCATCCATATTATTTGATTTAGTCTTATACCTGCATACTCCTAATAGAATACACTGTTACCTTACATCCAACCAACTTAATGCCAAAAATTACAATCAAAATAAAGGTAAACAAACTACCTATGAATCCATAAATTGAAAAAATAACCCTATAACTACACAATTACATCAAAAATCTTGGGTTTCCTTCCAAGTAGTGCCTGATTTATTATCGCGGCACAACTTGGATACATTGGTTAATCAGAGTTCACCAATTGCCCAAACTTCACTCTTTAAATCATCTGGACACTTCATGGATAGACATATATTAAGGACTTCTTCCTCATTCAATCTAAACCTGGGTTGACTAGTTTCTATATCTATAAAGGCTCGCCAATAGCTAAGAATGGTCTTCCTAAGATTATTGGGACGTCGAAGTCAACTTTGCAATCTAGGATCACAAAGTTTGTAGGTAATATGAATTCTTCAACTTTGACTAGCACATTGTATAAAATCCCTTAAGGTTTCTTCAACATGCTATCTACCATCAATAACCATATGTTGGTTGGAGTAGGGGCTCCCAATCCAAGCTTCTTGTAGATCGCAAGGGACATCAGGTTGTTGGCACCTAGATTACATAGTGACCTTGCGAACTCCACATCTCCAATGGTGCATGGTTTGGTGAAAGCATCTAGATCATCTTGGTTCTGAACCAAGGACCTTGTAGCAATAGCACTACAATATTAAAGCTCTTGGGAGAGCTCATGATTCACAGTGCACTATTTATTGACCAAGTCCTTCATATACTTAGCATACCCTGACATCTTCTTCAATGCCTCAATGAGAGGGACGTTAATGGAGAGTTATTTTATCATGGAGAGAAAGTGCTTGAATTTGTATTCCTCATCCCTATTTAAAATTTTTTGAGAAAGGGAGGAAGAGGCCTAGGAATAAGTTTCAACCTTAGTGGAACATCAGCAGCTTCACTCACCCCATCTTTGCCATGATCATATCCTTCATATATATATCCTTAGCCACAACTGTCTCCTCTCAAATATCTTCCACATCAACTAGCATGGGAGGATCAATAGTACGCTTACCACCCCGCATAGTGACTGCCATACACTGCCCATCATTTTTAGGATTTTGAACTATGTTGCTAGGAAGTGTACCCCTCTGATGCTAATTAAGTTGAGTTGACACTTGACCAAACTGTTGTTCCAATTGTCTGATAGCCACAGAGTAAGACTCTATTTTTTGATTCATACTTGAAATTTCTGATTTCATGCCCCTTAGAGTCTCATCCTGTGCCTCAACTTTCTTCAACAGGCGATCAATCATCTCCCTAATTCTAGAACTGCTTGCACTTATGGGACAATTGTGCAGCGGCTCATAAGGACCATTTCTGAAACCATCACTATAATCATAATCTGCATCTCTCTCGACAACCCTGTTCCTATTCATAGTAACCTCTGCGGTTGTCCCTGTAAGCTCCATCTCTATTAAAGTTCCCACCTTGGTTTCCTTGACCTTTGCACCAATATTTTTTATTGAACCATTTGGCATTGGTCCGGAAACCCCTAGTCTGATCAGCAACAAAATATGCGTCCTCATCTCCCTAATTCTATTTATTGGACCATTTGGCATTGGTCCGAAAACCCCTAGTCTGATCAACAACAAAATATGCGTCCTCATCATAATATGGCTCCTCATACATGGGTGCATGTAGAGGTTGATTAACCACTACATTCACTCTCTCTTAGCTTTGCTTCATCATAAACTCCACACCTGTGTGAATTTGAGCAAGCTGCTGCATGATTTCTTCATTAATTCTGGCCTACTTTGAACCCATACTAATAGCACATAAACTCTTACTGAATGCTCTATCTTGGTTCCCCCATTCACAGTTAGTCTTGACTACTCTTTATATTTGCTCTGCGATCCATGAAAATGGTTGATACAAAACATACCCCCCATAAAAGTGCCAACAGAGGCCTGATTGTTCTAATCAAGGGCATGGTAGAAGATCTCCACCAAAGTGTCATCAACTATCTTGTGGTCAGGGATGCACCTCAGACATTTGGTGAACCGCTCCCAAGTAGTACTGATCGAATCACCAAGAAGTTGCTCGAAGTTATTGATCTAGTCCTTCAACTTGAGTTTCTTTGATCTAGGGAAGTACCTCTCCAAAAATACCTTCTGCAAGTCTACCCAACTGGTGATCAAATTTTTCAAGAGCTCAGATATCCATAATGTTGCATTGCCCATAAGAGCTAATGGGTAGACACTAAGTCCCACAGCATCTATAGACAGATTGTGTATTACCATCACACTCTTGTAGATGAATGTCATATTATGTAGATGGCTGTGAAGATCCTCCAATGGTAAGCCCACAAATAGCCCCCAGTCCTGCAGCATCTAGAGTAACCCATTCAAGACTGTAAACTTTGTGTTTGCCGGTAGTGGTGGCAACAAAATAGCTCTAGTAACCTCCTTAGCCATAGGATTCAGCCTGTACTAATTCCATTGGTAAGCATTGGCATTGAAATCCTGAGGCTATGGAGCAATATCTGCCAGAGGAGATAGGTTCTCATTCTTAGTATCTTTATTGATGTTCATAGCTCCATTAGCCGCGTTATTGTCATTGTCTTAGGCCATTCTTCTCAACATTCTATGGATCTCTGGGTCAAATGGAGCTAAGGGATTACCTTAACTCTGAGTGTTTGGCATACACTACACTTGCGCCCTTAAAAAGAACAAAAACAACAAACAAAAGTAAAATAAGGGAACTAAGAATTAACACTCGAATTACTAATGAATTCACTAAACGTATTCCTTGACAACGGCACCAAAAAATCTTGATGTTGCCCAAGTTACACCTCTCTTTTAAGGATAATGTTATTGCTATCAAGAATTATAACCTAACAAAGGTTAGGGTCGAACCCACAGAGAATATGTAGACTCAAGAGAATTCACCAATTTGTAATCCAAATAATTAATCGACTTACTTCCCTAAAGGAGGGGATTTTGCCAAATTCAATGAGAAATATAACTAAAATAACTATAACAAGAGAGATGTCAATATTAAGAAGAAGGGTATTATGTTGCCCATGATTCCCTAACTTAGTATCATCGGATAACCTAATTCTTGTCTGGTGTATAACATGAAGGACGGTAAGTTATGTTCACCAAGCTCTTTGATCAAAGGTGAGATCTGAGATTCACTATATGACTTGGCCCATCTCCATAGTGTGTATTACTAACCCTAACCTATTAGTCTTAGCATAACCTTCCCTTGGCCAAGTAATTTGGTTGATTAGACTAGAACATGTCAATCAAATTCTGTTAATTAATCTCTTTTTTTATTCATTACCATCTTTGTATAATTAGTAACATTAGGCACGTTCTAATGTTGGTCACCACTAGAAAGCATGCAAAATGAAGAGGGTTAATTAATACATGTATATACACTTTTCAAAAATCAAGAACTAATTGGTTATACTTTGTTAGTTCGTCATGGTTCCCACTACCCTAGTTGTGGAGTTAGCTACTCATGCTATGTGTAGATACAAGAATTATGAATTGAGAAGACATAGTTGAACACTTACACTATAGAATTAAGAAAAAACAAAATCCAACTTCTGTATGAATCACAAGCTTAAAGATAAAATTCAAACACAAGTGTTCTCAAAGACTCTCTAATATGATCTTACAATTTGTTTCACTCTAAATATTGAGTTCTTTGAGTACTAGGCGAAAACATTTGAAAAATAACCTATAAAAGTTATTTATAATAATGAAAATTCAAATCCTAAATAAAATAAGAGAGCTGGTTGGCACGCCATACGAAAGGTGTCTGGCGGGTCGCATTGCATTCCACAGTCCATAATCGAGGTCTCGTACCAGGCTATTAAAAATTTGGACTTCAACTCTACAACTCGTAAAGTAGTTTAAGACCCATAAATGTGGTTTCGTCTTATGAAATTCTTGAAAGTCCAAGTCTCTACTCCTCAGGGAACGAACCACCTTCTATGACTTGTAAAACTCTCTATAGCTCGACTATATATTCATAGAATAAACTTCAGAAATAACCCCTCACTGGAAACATGAAACCACCTTATGGATCGTAAAATGATCTACGGCCCATAAAGGGTCTCTTATAACAATAAAACTCAACAACTTCTACAACTTTCCCAAAAATTAAGGCAAACCTGTAATCCTGCAAACATACCATAAAAACAGATAAAACCAACTAACATTGCATTGAGAACACACAAAATTTTAAGTTTTATGCATCCACAGTGTTGTAGTTTGGCAGCATATCAATTATTAATGGGTACTAGAGATTCAATCTTAAATGAAAAATACAATATGAAATTTAAGTAAATCCATAAGTAAGATCCACATTCAAATCATAATTTAGATTACTCACGCTTAGATCAAACATTAGAGGGACAATGCATATTCAAATCTTCAGAATATTCATCCAATTCGACATATTAGGGTTTAAATCATTTTAAAATCAATAATAAAACATATCTATAAGGAATTAAATAAACAATAATCTTCACAACCCACAATTAACGTAAGCTTAAATTCCATGAATCAAGTGTAAAAGAGTTTGGCTCTTCTTGGTTAAAAGGGACCAAGAATCAAGCTCACATACATTAGCTAACCAAGAAGAAATAGGAAAACATTTGATAAAGAAGAGAGCATTTCTTAGTCTTCAAAATAATCCTCCAAGGTTCACTTTAGGGGAGTTTTTAAGAGTTAGTTTGTATATAATTCTAAGTGTGAGAATGAATTTGAATGAGGGAAGAAGAGTTTAGGTAATTTGAATGTCTTAGGATAGCACAGTAAGTCACAAAAGTCCCTTAGGAGTAGCCACAATTACAAAAGACCTATTAATGAAATATAATAAGAATTGTTGTCAGGAGTCCAGTGAGAAGGTCTCACAGTCTGTACAAGGTCTCATAGACCATGAGCCCTTCCGTGATACCTAACTTAGCCAAAACAGAGAAAATACTACACGGATAGGCATTAAAAAAATGGGCATAACTTCTTGATGCGAACTCAGAATTAGGTGTAACTAGAAGCATTGAAAAGTTAAATCAAAGTACATATATATAGTAGGTCGTAGGTCACCCAATTATTTTTGTACTAAGAGATATGAGTATTTAAAGTTTATCTTTTTATTGGTTTTTATGAAAAGCTTAGCCAATAGAATTCCTTTGAACTTCGCTTTATGGAGGGGACCCATAGTGACCCTAAACCATATAAATAATCTTGAATTTGAGGGATCTAAATTGAATTTAGCTTGAGCTCTAAGGTTCCATGTGAATCCTTTGATTTGATCTTTGAAAGAGGATTCGAAAATCGTTTGAGCGAGTGAACGAGAAGTTAAGTGTTACAATAAGAATGAATACTAATGAAGAAGTATAAAATGATTTGGGGTCTCATATAGGGGTCACACAGATCGTATGCCCTTCTGTGATCCAATATTTTGAGAAAATCTCCACTGACGAAGGTTTGAGACCACAATTCCATACTTAGAAAAAATTCATACCAACACCCATACAGAGAACCTCATAGTCAGTGACACGTTACTTGGACTGTGTGGCCTTCTATGATACTTTACTTAGAAAATTTCTCCATCTATGAAGTTCCAAGATGGTGACCCGATACTTAAACAATTTTCACACCAACTCCCATATGGAAAGCATTACGGAACGTGAAAGTGTATATAGTCCATGAGAGGTTTATATCTAACAAGACTTATCCAAAATGTGGATTTTCAAGGCCAAGTCCCTCCACATGATCTACCACATGGCTAGTGAAGCCTTACATGGAACGTGCAGGGTCCATGTGGTGTGTGCCTTGGTCTTAAACCCTATGTTAATGCCAACACTTTACTCATAAGGCCAAGTCACCTCAAGGCCCCTCCACATAATCTGTGGTGAGTCACACAGCTCGTGAGGAGTCTATAAGGCATTACTTTG
This sequence comes from Solanum sejunctum, assembly GCA_025642045.1. Taxonomy (NCBI): domain Eukaryota; kingdom Viridiplantae; phylum Streptophyta; class Magnoliopsida; order Solanales; family Solanaceae; genus Solanum; species Solanum sejunctum. The sequence goes on from JAOTQJ010048545.1 coordinate 62,897, forward strand.
GTCAAAAGCATTCCTAAACCAAATTCCAAGCACCATTAAAGTCATAGAAAGTTCGGGTCCTTACAATTTGATCACTTAATAGCTATCTGATATTATTTTAAAAGTGGTATGGGTATCTATGCTTGCGTTTGAGATGATGTGTATCATTAGATTGAGGTCTATGTATTGTTGTACTGCTTATGTAGATTGAGTCCATCATTTTATGACAAGCAACAATTTTAAGTTGAGGGTGTTGATGTGTCGTAAAAATACAACACTTTGGATGCATAAAACTTAGAATTTTGTGTGTTTCAAAGTGATGTTAGTAGATTTGATGTGTTTTTATGTTTGTTTTGCAGGATTATAGTGTTTGGCATGATTTTGGGCAAATTGTACAAAAGTTAAGGTTTTCGCTGTTCTACGACACCCTTTATGGGGCGTAGAAGTTTCCATGGACTGTAGGCTTGGTTTTGTAGAAAAATCTAGTAAAGGGGAGATTTTTTGAAATTGAATCTATGATCATGTAGACAAGCCATAAAACTATGTGCAAGTCATAGATATGGTTTCATACCCTGAGGACCAGAAAGTGGGGATTTGCTCAAAAGTCACCAGATGAAATCCTTCGAGGTCATAAGTCTCTATACAGTGCATAAATAGGCCTCATAGAAGTCAACCATAAAATTGAATATGAAGTCCATGAAGCTCCGGCTATGGGCCGTAGAACTTTATATGGACCGTAGAGATTGTCTTAGATGCTGTCAGACCTAATTCTCCGATTTTGATTTGGTTTTGTAATTAAATACTACAAATAGGTGTTTTTCAATTATTTTTCAATAGAGAATGTGAGAAACATTGTGAGACACTTAAAAATAATATTTTGTGATCTTAATTTATACTTGTGATTTTCATTAAAGATCTTGAATTTCTTGTTCTTAATTTCATTCTTCTAAGTATTTGGTTATGCTATTCAATATCATAATTCTTGCATCTACAATGATAATGAGAAGCTAAATCAACAAGTAGGGTTATAGGATCCATGAATAACTAACAAGCTTTTCATGAGTCAAGCCTAGGGCATAGATGTGACACGGCGAATGTGAACCCAAGGGGATCCCTAAACAAGCCTCTTAAGGATACATAGCACATCCTTGGTTTTAGCGGAACATAAGATAAAAATAAGCACATAATACATAATATCTAAGGGTTATGGGGCTTTAGACTCACACTATGGCGATGATATAGGAAAGTTGATTTGCATGAACCACATAGAAAATAAGTCTAAGAGACGGGTAAGTATGACTTACTCTATAGGGGCATTTAGGGACTTGGGACTTCCATTGCATCTATTCAAAACAACAAGCATAGAAGGGGAAAGGAACTAATGAAAGTCTTCATAATTACATAAAGATAATAGTAGTCAAGCTCAATACATAAACTTCCATATCCAACAACACCTTTAATATGAGTGGAATGGGGGCCAAGACATCTTCCGAATTCACCCTAAAAAGATTTTAAAGAAAAAGTCTAGAATAGGAATGTCTTAACAAAAGCATGAAAGTAAAGTGGATGTTGTCCCCGAAATGGAGGACTCACCAATAGTTGTCTTCAATGTATACTATTTAGCTATGCAGAGGTAAGAAGACAATAGGAGTTCCAGTCCCTACATGGTTAGATTATGTAGGCAAAATGTATTAGTTAGTACTTGAAATTGACTAACTATGCAGGGTATAATGCAATAACAATCAGAAGCCATAATAATCAAGATGCATAATCATAATCAATAGACATAAGCTCAATATGACATATATAATGAGTAGCTCATTCAAATACATGACCCCTACACGTGGCATATACCTTTTACTAGAGGGTAAAAATATAGCATAGACGTGACCTCTTCTAGTATGCATTGTGTTACATATAAGGGTAGAGACTGTAACATAATGACCCCTTCTAGTGAGTATTAGGTAGTACATGATGGTGGGTAAAATAGTTATCATGCATAACCCCTTCATGTATACATGATGGTAATCACAAGAGGGTAAAATACATAGCATAGGCTCAACATTTTACTTGAAAATCATAGGCACTTTTCATGAGTTCAATACATGCTTAGGAGCCCATAACTTATCAGAATATGCCTGTCTTGAAATTCATGCAATAATCTTTCATCAACATAAGAATCCTTGTTATATATTTTTAATCAAACATAGTGGGTATATATGCACATGTACTTAAAATCATGCATTTCAGGAATATGGAACAAGAGAGGAGTAAAATAAATTCATTTAAGGTTGTTCAAATCAACCAACTATTATTATAGTAAAACCCTTGTTTTGAGCATCATCAAAACCAAGACCCATAAGTTCGTTCATAGCTTTTCGTAGCATCCTAGGGTACATGACTTTAATACCATAAAATCCATCATAATATCAAACCCCAACAATATTTTTAGCATAATAAAATCATTACTTGAAGAACACAAATAGAGACCAAATATACAATGCATAATGATATCACCATAAGAAAGACTTCATAAATACCCATAAAATAATACATAAATCCATATAGTTTGAGAAGAAAATTTATTCGACTTGTGGGAAGGATGGAATCAAAACCACATACATAAGTGATTATGATGGAGGAAACTTGATTTGGAGATGGAAGATTTGAAAGCTAGCTTGCACCCTTTACTTGAAAACCTTGAAGAGCTTGAGAGAGTTTTAAGACTTAGAGTGTTTTGGAATGAGGAGCAATAAGATGAATTGGGGTTGTATAAGTTGATAAGGGCTATAGATGGGGTCAAAACGACATAGCTTAGACTTAGAAAAAGAAGAAAGTTCAAGTTTACCCCTATTCAAATCTTGGTAAGATATGTCTACGAGACCCACCTACGGGCCGTAGAACATTCAATGGCTCCTTGATGGGTTTTGTCTAATGGATTTTTCCAAACATTAGAGATGCCCCTTTTACTGATTCCTATTCTACAAGACCTTTTATGACTCATAGAATGCTTTACAGGTTGTCTGACAAATCATAGATTTAACTTCATAGAGATCCCAAATTTCATCAAGTCTGCCAGGTTTTTTGAACCCACTTTATAGGCCATAATCCATATTATGAGTCATAAACCCCTTTTTAAACATAAAAAGTTTCAAATTTCCAAGTATATATCTTACATCTCTCCTAGCCCCATAAGTGTGTCCTTACATTATCTCTCCCTTGGGAACATTCGTCCCCAAATGTTCTAAAGCAACCACTAAGTAATGGATTTATGCACCGTATACCAATGCACCATATACAACATACAATACACGTACCATTTAAAATCTTTAAACCATGTTTCAAATAGCACTTATAATATGACCTCAAATTCACATAAGCATGTATGAAGGTCATGAAAATGGCATGCAAGGAGAAGGGATTCTAAGATGGGAAAAATTGTATCACCTCAAGATTGATCAGAATAGAAAAGATATTGATACTACTTCTTCATATCGTTTTCAGCTTGCCATATGGACTTTCCACTTGTTAGTTCCTCCAGAGGACTTTGATAGATGCTAAATCTTTGTTCCTTAACCTCTTCACTTTCGTATCAAGCATTTCTATAGTATTTCCTCATAAGTCAAGTTATCTTCTACAACACCCACAACATCCAAGGGTACTATAGAACTTGGGTCACTTACACACTTTCTCAACACAGACACATAGAAAACCAAATGAACCATACTCATCTCCATAGTCAACTCTAATTCATAGGGGACCTTACCAATTCTCTTCACAATACTATAAGGACCTATAAATCATGGGCTCAACTTTCCCTTCTTTTGAAACTGGACCACACCCTTCATGGGTGAGACATTCAATTACACCCAATTTCCAACACTAACACCAAATTCAAGATATGTCCTTGTTGTGTTAAAGTAGGACTTTTGCCTACTTTGGGCCATTTTCAATTTGTCCCTTATCAACCTTACTTTTCAAAGGCTTCCATGACCAAGTCTGGTCCCAATACAGTATTTTCTCCTACATCAAACCACCCAATTAGGGACCTGCATCACCTTATATATAGGGCTTTGAAGGGAGCCATTCCAATGCTAAAGTGATAGCTATTGTTGTAAGAAAGCTCAATGAGGGGAAGATATTCATCCTAACTAACTTTGAACTCCAAAACATAAGCCCTACACATATCCTCAAGAGTTTGAATTTTTCTTTCTGCTTGGTCATCTGTTTGGGGATGAAATGTCGTGCTAAGCTTAACTTTGATACCAAGATCCTTTCTGAAGGATCTCCAAAAGTGAGAAGAGAGAGCACCACAATCCAAAATAACAGAACATAGTAACCCCATGCAACTTAACCAACTCATGAATATATATCTTGGCATATTCTTCGGTATCATAAGTTATTTTAACCAGTAGAAAGTGAGCCTATTTTCTCATTCTATCAACATCAACCCAAATAGAATCAAAATGCTTCCTAGTTTTTGGCAACCCAATAACAAAATCTATATTGATCTCTTACCACTTACAAGTAGGAATTCCTTTGTCTTCAGCTATGCCACCCAGCCTTAGATGTTCAACTTTGACTTGCTGGCAATTGTGACAACCAGCTATAAACTTAGGAATATCTCTTTTCATACCACCCCACCAATAAACCTCCCTCAAGTCTCTATACTTCTTTATATAATTGGGTGAATAGAGTTGGATGAATTATGTGCCTCTCGCAAGATCAAATCCATTATCCCATCAATATTAGGTACATATAACCTACCTTGGTATCTAAGGACACCACCTCCTCCTTGGGAGAAAACATCTACTTTACCATCTTCCACCAAAGCTTTCAATTCTATTAAGGCAGGGTCAAAGTCTTGCTTGGACTTGACCTCTTCAACAAAAGAGGATTTCGAATCATCATTAGCCACAACACCTCCATTTTCAAATTTATTCAACCTAACTCCTAATCTAGCTAACCGGTGAACTTCTCTGGCAACTTCTATATTCCTATCATCAATATAAGTACACTACACATGGACACTCTACTTATTGCATTGACCATAACATTAGCTTTTTCAGGATGATAGTGCACACTCATGTCATAGTCCTTAAGGAGATCTAACCACCTTATCTGCCTCAAGTTCAGATCCCTTTGTGTGAACACATATTGAAGACTTTTGTGGTCGGTGAACACATCTACATGAACCTCATCTAAATAATGATGTCATATTTTCAAAGAAAATACCATGACCGCTAACTCGAGATCATGGGTAAGATAATTAAGCTTATACACTTTTATTTTTTGAGAGGCATATGCTATGACTTTGCCACTTTGCATTAACACACGCCCCAAACAAATCCTCGAAGTGTCACAATAAACCACAACCTTTCTAACCCTTCTGGTAGAGCCAAAATAAGAGCAGTTGTAAGCTTATCTTTCAAAGTCTGAGCGCTCCTTTCATATTCATTGGTCCATACAAATTTAGCCTTCTTTCAATTAATTTTTTTTATGGGAATCACTTGAGGAGAATGCATTCACAAACCTCCAGTAATACTTTACTAAGCCTAAGAAACTCTTAATATCCATTGGAGTTAAGGGTCTCGGACAATTTATTATCACTTCCATTTTCTTAGGAATCACTTTAATATCACCCAACACCACATGCCCTAGGAATGAAATTTCCTTCAACCAAAATTCACATTTATCAAATTTAGCAAACAACTTCTCATCCCTCAACATTTGTAACACTACTCTCAAATGCTTCACGTGATCATTTTCACATCGGGAGTAAATCAATATGTTATCTATGAAGACCACCAAGAACATGTCAAGGTAGGATTTAAAGAACTAGTGCATTTATTAAACCTAATGACATCACTACAAATTCAAAATATCAATATCTAGTATTGAAAGCCATTTTGGGAATATCACACTCCCTTATCCTCATTTGGTGGTACCCGGACCAAAGATCAGTCTTAGGAAAATGATTAGTCCCTTGTAGTTGATCAAATAGGTGATCTATCCTTTGCAAAGGATACTTATTCTTTATTGTGACTTTATTAAGTTGTCGGTACTCATTGCACATTCTAAGTGAGCCATTTTTCTTCTTACAAACAACACCAATGCATTAAGGTGACTTACTAGGCCTTATAAAACCCTTCTCCAACAAATCCTTCAATTGGTCCTTTCACTCCTTTAACTCCGTCAAGGCCACACGGTAAGGAGGAACGAAAATGGGTTGAGTCAAACATTGTGGGTATATGCACATGTTCTTAAAGTCATGCCCTTCAAGAGTATAAGACAAGAGAGGAGTAAAACCAACTCATTTTAAGATTATTCAAATCAACCAACCAATGTTGTAGTGAAACCATTATTTTGGTTATCATGAAAACAAACTAAAATTGATAAGTTCTTTCATAGCCTTTCATAGCATCATAGAGTATATGACTTTAATATCATAAAATCTATCACAAAGTTAAACCTCAATGATATTTGAGCATAATAAAATTAGTACTTGAAGAACTCAAATAGAAACTATGTATACAATTCATAATAATATCACCATTTGGAAGAGTTCGTAAATTCCCATAAAATAGTACATAAATCTCATATAGTTTGAGAAGAAGATTGGCTGTACTTATGGGAAGGAAGGTTCCCATAATCAAACCCATAAACCTTGGTGTGATTTGGTGAAGGAAACCTGATTTGGAGGTAAAAGATTCAAAACCCTAGCTTACACCCTTTACTTGAATGCCTTGAAGAGTTTGAGAGAGTTTTGAGACTTAAAGTGTTTTTGGAATGAGGTGAATTAGGATTATATAAGCTGATAAGGGACATCATTAAGGTCAAAATGATGTAGCTTGGACTTAGAAAAAGAGGAATTTACCCCTATAAAAATATTGGCCAGACAACATTCTATAGGTCATAGATGAGGTTCCATTTGATGGCCCTTTTCCAAACTTCAGAGAGCCTTTTTCTCTTATTCTCATATTATGACATAGTATAAGACTCGTAGAAGACTTTATAGGTCATCTAATAAGTCATAGATTAAACTCCTGAAAGATCCCAAATTTCATCAAGTCTACCCAGGTTCTATGAACCCACTTCATGGGTCGGTTTTTGAACTTACGACTTGTAAACCCCTTCATAAAAGCTTAAAATTACTAGAATTTCCAAACTTGTTTCTTGCACCTCTCCTACCCTTTATATTTGGGGTCTTACAAGTATAAGCATAATACCACTTGCTATCTTCAAGAAGCTATGATTAGTAGCCCCTACTCCGATGAGCATGCAGTTATTACAGGCTGACCGCATGGTGAAGAAGCTTGTGGGGATACTTTCTGATATTCTTGTCAAAGTGGATAGATTCATATTCTTCATAGACTTTGTAATCCTAGACTGTGAGGCTGACTTTGAAGTCGCAATCATCTTTAGCTTCTAGATGCATATTAGTGGACATGGATAGGGCCAACTCAAGTAAAGATTGGATAAAAAATCGTGTTCAACAACTAATAACATGTAAAGAAAGATGATGATTTGAGGGTAGTTGCTATTATTGATAGTATTGATGATGCATAGCCAGAGGTACCAGTTAAGAAGAGACTGATATCGATACCTAGAAGTGGTATTGATGAACTTTGAGGTTGATGGGATCCCAAGCTCTGAGGAGAGATTGAAGGCATTGGGGGTATCTTACTCCCTTAATCACCAAACTAAATTTGAATTGGACTGATAGAATTAAGAGTCACCACCTACCAAACCATCCATCCAAGAGTCACCATGCTAGAGTTGAAGGCTCTTCTATGCCATCTGAGATATGCATTTTTGTTCATCAATTATACCTTGCAAGTCATAGTTTCTGGAAACCTAAATAGGGAACAGATAGATGCTCTTGTCATGGTACTTAAGTAGTTCAAAAAGGTCATTGGGTGGACTATTACAGACATTATTGGTATCTCTCCCAGTGTATGTACTTACAAAATCTAATTGGTCAAGGACTAGAAGTCATATATTGAGCATTAAAGGTATCTTAACCATTCTATGTAAGGGTTCATGCTCAAGGAAATCATTAAACGGTTGGATGCATGGATGATCTATCCAATCGCCGATTGTGAATCAGTGAGCCTAGTTTATTATGTTACGAAGAAATAGGGTATCACTATGGTCCCAAATGCTAGAAATAAGCTAATTCCCATGCGATTAGTCATTGGGAAGAGAGTGTGCATGGATTACAAAAAGCTTAATGCATCAATAGAAAAAAACTACTTCCATATACCATTCATGGACCAAATACTAGACCGATTAACTGGAAAGGGGTGGTACTATTTTCTAGATGGGTACTAAGGCTATAATTAGATCACCATTGCTCTAGAGGATCATGAAAAGACTGTGTTCATTGCCTCTATGGAACCTTTGCATTCAAGAGGATGCCATTCGAGTTGTGTAATGCACTAGCACCATTCCAAAGATGCATGATGTCTATATTTTCGAATATGGTGGAGGACACTATCGAGGTTTTCATGGATGACTTTAGCGTGCTTAGTGACTCGTTCGAGGATTGCTTGAAGTACTTGCATGTTATGCTGAGATGATGTGAAAAATGTTGAATTGGGAAAAGTGTCACTTTATGGTAAAGGAGGGTAGTGTTTTAAGGCTCAGAATCTCCATCAAGGGAATTAAGGTTGATAAAGCCAAAATGGAGGTGATTGAGAAGCGTCCCCAATCTATCTCTGTGAAAGGTGTGATGAGCTTCCTAGGCCATGTAAGATTTTACAGGCACTTCATAAAGGACGTATCTAAAATTGCACATACATTATGCAAGCTACTTTAGAAGGATGCTAAGTTCATGTTTGGTGATGCGTTCCTAAAAGACTTTGAAGGATTGAAGCAGAAACTGATTTCGGCTCCCATCATTGTAGCTCTAGACTTGTAAAAGCCCTTTAAAATCATGTGTGATGCATGCGGGATCACACTTGGAGTACTATTAGCATATCTCTAAGAGTAGATATTACATCCCATATACTATGCAAGCAAAGCCCTAAATTCAGCCTACAAGAATTACATTGTCACTGAACGTTGGCTACTTTGTAATGACCCTAAAAAACTGCCTTAAAATGTGCATCGAAAGTGTCCAAAATGATAATTTCCATATATCTAAAAATACATTTGTCATTTCGAAAATTTGACTTTATATTCTTGTTAAGGGGGTAAAATTGAGTGGGAGATGGGTCTAACCAAAATTTTAGAGCAACTGTATCAAAATCCAAAAATCATAACAAATGTTATTTAGGAGAGTCAAATTCGAAGGGGGATATATCTTATGACACATAGAATTGAGTGTCCCACGACCAAACAACTTAAATCCCTTTGAATTAGCTTTCTAATGCACTTTGTTTCACCTCCTTCCGAGTTCAAGTGAAGGATTAATGTCCATTTTCATAAAATTCATTCGTTTAGAAAATATAGATTTTCAATGAGCATTCTCGTCTCCTCCGTGACGTGGACAAGTGTTATTTTGGCCTTGTTTTTTTCGTCTGGTCCAAGACTTTCAAGTCTTGAGCCCAAGGGTTGCCATATGTGTTTCTACCTATACTTAGCCTTATTTCACCCTCATATCATCCTCAATATTCCCAAATATCCTCTCGAACACTTAGAATCAACTTTCATCCTAAATTCAAGTCCCAAACTCAACACCAATCTTAAGGATTTCATCAAGGACTTCATTCAGTCTTTAAGTCTCCATTTCTAATCTTCTTCGAGGGTTCTCCAAAGTCAAGGTATATAGTGTCAAACTATTGGGTTCTTCCACCCATGGTGGCTAAACCCTCTTTTTGCTAATATTGCACGATTAAAAGTAGATTTTACATGTGGGTCTTATATATTTAGAAATTTACTGCACAATGATTTATGTTCATGAAAGAATGGTTGTTTTCGCATGTTTTGAGTTACAAATCTTGGATCTAATATTGGATTTAATGAGGATTTTTGATGTGAATGTCTTAGGGGTGTTGCAAGGTATTGATTAATGGTTTTACCATTGATTTTCCTGCATAATTTCATCTTTAAATTTCATGGTCTTTTACCCCTATTACACACCCGCCAAGTGTTTGATAAAATGTTCGGTTATGGTTTCCTGAGGAATTGAAAGTTCAAAGTCTGAGATATGATATGTATAATGTTTTAATGATAAAATGAGCTTATGGACATGATTTATGTATGTATATTCTATATAATGTGTTGTATTAGACCATGTCTTGTCCGGGGGCGTAAGGGCCCGGATGACCATGTGAGAGGTAAGTACCTTGCTACCAGGGTGTGCAAGTGTGAACGACATCTATCATGTGAGGGGTAAGAAAATAGGGTGTTCATGTGTGAAGGACATCTACCATGTGAGGGGTAAGTGCCTTGCCACCAGGGTGTTTGGGTGTGAATGGCATCTCGCATTCAAAATTGGGATTCTAGCTTGGTCTATTCTTCACATATGATATCTTATATGAGCATGAGTTACTTGAGCATGTTTTACTTATGCATTCATCATACATGTCATATTGTTATATATTATGGCTATTGCCTATTGTTACGCATGTCAAATTATGATGCTTATCTCTTGTAGCATAGCATCCCATATACTTAGTACAGTCAAATGTACTAACCTATAGTCTTGACTACATGATATCACCACATAGGGACTGGAGCTCCTATTGATTCCTCTTATGGCTAGACGGATTGTTTGAAGTTAGCCTTTGGTATGTCCTCTATTCCAGGGACAAGGACTATTTTTTCATGTTATGTATTAAGATTCTCTTCACTTTATCGTATACTTATGACTATGAGGGTGAGCCCAGTTGTATGTCTTGGCCCCTGCCATTATCTATATAATAGAGGTGTTGGACAAAGCTGTGTATTTATGGTATGAGTTGATTTATTTATCTCTTGACTCTATGGTACTACAAGTTCTCCCTTAGTCCCTCTTGCCCTTATTTCCATTCTTCAAATCTCATTCAATTGTTTCCGTGATCAAAGATATGTAATGATATGCTATGAGGCTTGTTTGGGGTCCCTTCGAGTTTCCCATTCGCCGATCACGTCTAGGCTCTAGGATTGGGTTATGACAAAGGTAGTATCAAAGCAATAGGTTGTTAGATCCTTGGTTTCTAATACATCGCGTCAATTAGAGTCTTATTATGGTTGTGTTGTGCACCACAACTATGAGTAGGAGACTATGAGACATTTTCGAAAATCGTTCCCTTCTTTATGGTTGATGTTGTGCTTCAGAAGCGAGATAGGACTATCCCCTATAATGAATGTTCTTTTCTTTTTTAGTTGATCGTGTCTCTTCAAAGAGGAAGGCGAAGGAAGGTAAGTAGAAGGTTTTGATCTTGATGGGTCTAATTTTCACTATTTCTTCTCTACTTTTTTTATGGTAGGGCTTCTTATGTGCCCTTAGTTGTAATGTGAATCTTTGGTGTTTATCTCATGGTTGGGTATCTTATTGCTAGAAAGTTCATAGGTGTTGATCCGAATTTGTATTGCATTAGGTCTTGCTTTATGATTTGTTGGAGATGGCATAGTGGATCTTGATATCATATAAGGGATGGAATGGTTGCATGCATATTGTGTCTTCATGGATGGTGGGACGCATAGAGTTAGAATCCGACTCCCTAATGAACCCATCTTTGAGTGGGAGGTTGTCAACTGGTAGCAAGGGGAGGTAGGTCCATTCTGACTTAAGGTGCAATTGGTATCTAAAGGGTTGCATTTTTCATCTTGTGATAATTGGAGGTGTTGAACCTAAGTGTTTTGTCTATAGAATTGTTGGTGATGCTGGATGAGGCTTTGAATGCCCTTTCCAATATTTTTAATTTTGGTGTAGTGTCCTTTGGTTTGACTAGTAAACAGTTATGCCTATAAGTCTCATGAGTAAGATCTCTAGTCCTTACCTTATTAGGTTTATGGTGGTTTTGGTGATGATAATGTAGTTCATTCCCTAATGAGGTAGTGCATGTGAATCATTTGAGGGTAGTATTACAAGTTTAAGGAAGAAGGTTGGGTATTAGTAGGAGAGATAAGAATTTCGGTTGTAAGAGGTTGCCTTCCTAGGTTGTGTCGTGCCGAATTATGGTATTAAGGTGGACTTTAGTAAGATAAAGATGATTAGATGTTAGCCTAGACCTTGACTTTCGGGTATTAGAAGCCTCTTGGGTTTAGTGGGCTATTACCGAGAATTGTGAATAGGTTCTCTTCTATTGTTGCTCCTATGACTTAGTTGACCCTAGGTAAGGCCATGTTATGACCGGCATTTTGTGTAAGGTGATTTGATAGGTCCGGGAGTTGCTATTTCTTGTGTTATCCCTTGGTGTTAGTAGGATTCATGTGTAGGTTGGTTTCATTCATAGGTTCCAATCACCCATGTAGCCCAATTTCCTTTTTATGAAAATTGCATGATTTAAAGATGTATTTCTTATGGTTATCTATTATTACTAAATTTAAGTATGAAACATGTTGGGGTCTTGTCAAAATTTATTGATTATTAATGAATATTTATTTTGAGCTTATACTATGAGCTAATCTTTGTCAATTGAGACTTTACATGATTCAAGCTATGAAATCTATGAACTATTGTGAAGTTTCGATATTATTTACAAGTTGCCCATGATGGGTTTTACCTTGATGTTGGTGGGATGATTTACATGATTTTAAAATACATTGATTTTACTATTTCATGATCTATACTCTTGCATTTTGCATGATTTGAACATGTCCTCATATGTGCCCATAAAATGTTTGATGAAATACCAAGTTAAGAATTCTCAAAAATATGTACATGTTTTACAAGTCCAGTGACTTCGTGATGAATATAGGCTCATCAAGTATGCTATGCATTCATGAAATTATCTATGATTATGCAAGTATAAAGTTAAGTCCTTTTCAAAAAAAAATTATTTTCAAGAAAACCTACATAGATTTTACTTATTTTAATTTGGGATTTGAATATTATGATTCCTAAAATTATATTGATGCATGCATAGTGTTTATTGGATGATTTTAATGTGATTTAAACCATTGTATAAGAATTTACCTTGGGTTTATGAAGTTACAGGTATGCATGTCCCCTTTTTAAATTATTTATCCATTAGAGATTACACTATGGATTTAAATATGGAACTAATTATGTTTTCACTTCAACTTCATATAATAAATGTTGATTTTAAATAAAGTCTTAATTACCCATGTCAAATTCCTCATTGTTCATAGCCTATGCATTCATGTACACAGATTATTTTGAAAAATTGTGTTATATGTAAGCCCAATTTTGTTTTATGGTATGATTTTGATAAGAGGTTAGCTATGACAATATTATGATCACATATATGCATTTGATTTTGGCTCTTTAAGCATTTTGGGTGCTTTCACCATTTTGTTTATGATTGAGCTATTCCTATGCATGACTATTATGACTATAAAATTATGATTTTGGCATTTGAGCCTAAGTATGAATTATTATGAATGGTGTTTGGCTTATAAGCCAATTGTGCATTGAAATGATTTGGAAAAAAAATGACTATTGCCTCTTTGAGAGTATGTAAATGCATATTATAAGTATTCTTGTGGGGTGACAACTTAGCTTGTCGTATTGAGGGTCTTAGGGTAGTTTAGGCTACTTGCATAGCATGTTTCTAATGAGTGTAGAATCTGTAAGGTTGTAATACGATAGATGAGGATAGTTGATCTATGTGGTCAATTACAAAGGGTTAGTCGCTTCACTAAGATTGATCTTTGTTTGAGCTTTGTCCCCAAGTGAGCATTATAAGTATCGGTGGAGTTGGTTGGTTGATTTATGCATAGGCTATGATTATGGGTCTTAAGAATAGGGTCTTAATGCCCTACCTTGGTCTAGTTGTTGTTGGTTCTAGTGATGAGGTGTTGATTTATTTAGAGCTTGTGAATCATTTGGGGGATGGGTAGTTAAATATGATAGGTGTAAATCGAGGATAACAATAAAGTTGTTAGAACTCATTAAGGATTATGGTATGAGTGTACATTGGTTTTTCTGGTAAGGCTAGTGTTGTGGATGGTGCTCTAGGAAGCCTAGTGTGTGTGGATAGTGGTGGTAAGGAGATGCCTAGCAGAGTTCATCAGTCGGCTAGATAGGGAGTTTGGTTAAAGAAGTTGAGAATGGTAGTATAGTGTTCTTGATGGTTCCAAATCATATTGAGTTGAGTGGAATAGATTAGGCAAGGTCTTGATTTCGTCCTTATTAAAGTTATAAGCTTGGGGTGGAAAAGAATTGTAGACAGGAGGTTATCTCCAAATATGGAGATGGTGGTCCATGGTATCAAGTGGGTTAGATGAGTTTAAGGTTGGCAATCGGGTTAAGGTTTGTGGGACCTTATAGTAGGCATTGTATGTCCCCAGTTGGATGGTTTAAAGTGCGAGAAAATGCCTTGTCGGGTCAATCTGGGAGTCTAACTCATGAGAAGTGAGGTTTGTTTTGGTAAGAAAGGAGTCAAGTATATGGTTTGTGAGTCCTTATAGAGTTTAGAGGGAGGTTGGTAAAGATTGCTTAAGTTTGGGGATTGCCTTTGGGTGTAGATATGGTTCGTCCGGTTCTTCATACTTCTATGTTGAGGGAATGTGTTGGTGACTCCAGTGTTATAAAGCTCGTTGAGGTTGTAGGTGTTATAGAGTATAAGTTGGCTTAAGAGAAGGTCCCGGTGGGGGTGTTGGATGGATGAGTGGAGAAGTTGATTGATAATGGTGTAGTGTTCTTCAAGGCCCTTTCGAAGTGTCATCTATTCATTTATGTCTCTCGGGAAGCCAGTGTGGGCATGGAGAAGTGATATCCATATCTCTTTCACTCTATTCAAGCTATTGATGACATGCCAGGTTCTTTCTATGATTCCAAGTCCTATGTTTCAGTCCCTATGTTATTCATATGCATTCATGTTCAAGTTGGCAAATTCATGATGATTTTACACATATGTTGGATTTTGAAAATGGTGTTTCAAAGTGTATTATTGCATTATTGTTGGGGCTGATCTCCTTATGATTATTCTTCTCTTGTACGTCCCATTTACATTCGGGGATGAATGTTCCCAAGGGGGAGATATTGTACCGACCCCAAAAATGTGCCCCAAAATGTGCCTCGGAAGTGCCCGGAATCGTATTTTCCATATATCTAAAATTTTCTTCTTTATTTTGAAAATTTAATTCATAATCTTGTTTAAGGGGTCAAATTGAGTGGGAAATGGGTCAAACCCAAACTTTAGAGCAACCATATCAAAATTCAAAAATCGCAATAAATGCTATTTAGGAAGGTCACAATAGAAGGGGAATATCTCTTAGCACACAAAGAATTGAGTGGCATATGACCTACCAAATTAAAGACCTTTGAATTAGCTTTTAAACTCACTTTGTTTCACCTCATTCCGAGTTCAGATGAAGGATTTATGCCCATTTTTTTAAAACTCGTTCGTGCAAAAATGCAGATTTTCAGTGAGCATCCGCGTCTCCTCCACTATGCGGGCAAGTGTTATTTTGGTCCTGTTTGTTTAATTTCGGTCCAACACTTTCAAGTCTTGGGCCCAACGGTTCCCCTACGTGTTTTTACCTATACGTAGCCTTATTTTACCCTCATATCATCCTCAACATTCGCTAATATCCTTTCAAACACTTAGACGCGAATTTCACCCTAAATTCAAGTCCCAAACTCAAGATCAATCTTAAGGATTTCATCAAGGACCTCATTCAAGCTTCAAGTCTCCAGCTCCAATGTTCTTCAATGGTTTTCCAAAGTCAAGGTATGTCGTGTTGAACCACTGGGTCCTTCCACCCATGGTGCCTAAACTTTTTTTTACTAATATTGCATGATTTAAAGTAGGTTTTACATGTGGGTCTTGTATATTGAGAATTTTACTGCACAGTGATTTATGTTTATGAAGGAATGGTTGTTTTAGCATGTTTTGAGCTTCAAATCTTGGATCTAATATTGGATTTGATAAGGGATTTTGATGTGAATGTCTTGGGGGTGTTTCAAGGTGTTAATTAATGGTTTCACCACTGATTTTCCTACATGATTTCATCTCTAAGTTTCATTGTCTTTTACCCCCATTATACACCCACCAAGTGTTTGATAACAAGCTTAGTGATGGTTTATTGAGGAATTGAAGGTTCAAAGCATAAGATATGATATGTACGATGTTTTAGTGATGAAATGAGCTTATGGACATGATATATATATATATATATATATATATATATATATATATATGTTCTATATAATGTGTTATATTAGACAATGTCCGGTCCGGGGG